>OZ023215.1:13510545-13523045 GCA_963995525.1 Escarpia spicata | reverse complement strand
ATTGGCACCCTCATAGACGTACAGGGCATAGGTCATGTTGACTCGTCTGTAGGGTGAAACCTGAAACATTAAAATATGCAAATACGTATATTAACTTGAGATGAATTTCCTTAGAAACGAAGACACTAAATATAGCACAAATAACTTCGAACAATCGTATGCTATGACATTTAAACGCATTGTACACGAAGCAATTCATTTGTCTAATGAATGTGCAAAAATATGACTAATTTTGCGTGATCAACTGGCTTACTTAATGTCGTGCCATTGAGAACGGATTGCATAATATTGTTTGTGGAAACAACAGAACAAGCATTGAAGTCCGATTATTTTGGTATATTACATTTGTCAACAAATGTTGAGAAACCGTCTGAAAATTTAGACAACTTTATGCATGACTAGTCAAAGCAATAAGAACACAGCACTTTACAAGAATGCATTGATCAACACAGTGAAACTCACTGACCTCAGTCAGCCGAAGTAGTTGTTGAGGAGGGATATGAATGTAGCTGGTGTCATCACCAACAAGAGACACAGTCGTGATAGCAACCACGTCACCACAGAACGTCAAGTGAGCACCGCCATACAACTCAATGAGAGTAAACTCGGTCGCATGTGCAATCTCTGACGCTTGTAAGAAGGCCACAGCGCCTGAAAAAATGTATGGTATCCAAACAACTAATACTATTTAAACGTATAAGCCTCGAAACACATACTTAAGTAGAGGGTAACATTATATTGCATCTCCACAACCAGATAATTTAAATGTCAACATCAGGCTGAACAAAACATGTTGAGTCAAACGATTTACCCACTCCAGCCAAAACGCTTGGCTTGTCGCGAGTAGAACACCTAAATACGCCAAGTGTCCAAACGCCGCTAACGTCATCGCATTACAATTCATTTAGATTGGTAAATCACCAATCACGAAACGCAACTGTAACCCGAATATGCACAAGGACGTATTTATTTTACAGAAAGCTGCAACTGTTGCCAATAATAAGCAGGGACTTTCGCTAATGAGAAAACGGTAAATACACAAAACCGAATGAAAATCAGAAAAGCTGGATGACCAGACAGTTTATAGCTAGATTTCACTAGCAGAGCAGGAAGAAGTGTTGTCACTTGGTTTAGAAAGTTGTAGAAACATGCATGAATAGAAATAGGATACCAAAGCGTGTGGCAAAGCGCCGCTGTGGTTGCTATACCAAAGCCAAGCAAGACACACATAGTTGTTAGCTATATACAACAGAAGAAGAAAGTATAGCCGTTTTCCGTCTTAATCACACAGATAAATACGTCAACTGAATTTTTTGAATTGTACACACGTTATCGGTCAGATAACCCATGTGTGCATTGGCGTCATACTGCACAGTTCACGGAGGTATACGCAATCGTAGCGCAATGGTTACATCACGCGAAGCAATGGTACGTCGACTTGCCGGCACTACTTATGGAGCTAGCAAAAGGACACGGGCGCAGTGAACAATGACCGTTTTGATCTACACTATTATACAAAAAACAAAATACTGAACAATAACCAATATAGCTTTCGTGAAAAACATTCAACAATAAATGCTATAACTGCAGTTACTAGTGATGTCATAAAAGCTCTCGACAAAAACTCGGTCCTTGGTGTTTTCCTAGATCTGAGTAAAGCATTCGATACAACTGATCACAAAATCTTATTACATAAACTTGAATATTATAGAATTAGGGATACGCCACTCAAATGGTTTAAGATTTATCTCTCAAACCGGAAACAACATGTTAAATTCAATAATAGAGATTAGCATCAGCAAGATATCACATACGGTGTCCCGCAGGGGTCTATCCTCGCTTCGTTATTGTTTTATCTTGTCTTATCTTGTTATATAAATGGCCTTCTTTTTTGTGTAAAAAAAGTGCAAAACTGTACTATTTTCTGATGACACTACTCTATGCAAGATTGGAAAACAAGTAAATAATATATATGAAGATAACAATAACGAACTTAACGTATTAGCTGACTTTTCGTGCGAATAAAGTTTCCCAAAATGTTTCCAAGACAAAATGCATGTTATTCAGTAGATCCCGTCCTCCTCAGAGCGAAGAATTATTCCTAACAATCTATAATAAAATAATTCAGCATCTAAAGTATGTAACATTTCTAGGCCTTCATATTTATGAAATACTTGATTGGCAGGAACACATAAACGTATGCAAAAATCAACTGACTAATGCTTTATACGCAAATAATAAAGTTAACCGCTATCTTCCTGTTTCTGACTTTAAAACAATTATTATACTTTAGTTTACCCCCCTTTTGACATACAGAATCATCTTGTGGGGATCAACATACAAAACTAATTTCACAACATTATTTATTATGCAAAAACAATTTTCGTTCTATACTTAAAAGAAATTACATGGAACAGTGCCACCCCTCTTTGTGTCCCTAAATTTAATAAAATTGCAAGATGTATATGAAATTGAAGTTGTATTGTTGTTGTATAATTATGTTCACGGGAGCCTACCACATGCTTTATTCGATATTTGTACATCTACCCGTGATATACACACTCACAGAACTAGACAAACTTCACATAAACGTTCTTTCACCACTTCTACTGTAAGATCTTCAAACAGTTTGTTATGTAAAGGTCCGTTGATCTGGAATACAATTCCAACTATCATTCAAAACAAAAACAAAATATAAAGTGTTGTATTATCACAAAAAACAATTGTTGTAAGTAGGTATGAAGTTCTAGCAGAACTTTAATTCATTACGAAACACCAGTTCACATGAGTAATCATATTCTAATCATTATCGGTGGTTGGTATCACCAAATATTTGCTATACAATTTAATTGAACATTTATTATTTACTAATGTTGGTGTTTCATTTTACATATCTGGTCTATTATATAAACTTTATCAACGTGCTACACATGAAATGGTTATTACATTGTTTATACAGATATTTGAGGGGTTGACAGCGACTAGTTCACTTAATACGTACTTGTTTTATATTATTATCTTTTAAACCAACTGGTTACAGCCTTAATTGGCTCCGCTGTCAGCCTGGAATCGTATATTATATCACCGATTGTTATACTTTTTTTATTATGATTGTATGTATGATTTATACGATTCCAAAATTAAACTCTATCTATTTAACTAACTCACCTACCGACTACGGCGCACCGATGGGGCATGAGTGTGAACACATCAACAGTAAATGCCAGCATCAACAATTCCCCCTGAGACATCACAGGATGGATTCTTACAATTCCGGTTTGACCCAACGGTGAACAAAAACCGACCATCTGCTATACAGCGACTGCTTGAAATTGGGAAGTCACGGCGTCTATTTATTAGACAACACATGAAGCACGATCATTCTGTGCCTGTAAAGTGTTACAACTCTGAGAGTAGTACCGACGTGGAGACAGGAATGGCAGTCTTAACCAAGCCAATGTAGTGATGATTTACAATAGCTAAAATAGCAATAAACACACATAGAAAAGCATGGATTAATACATAGTCCAACAAAAAACGGCACATACCCGTTTCATTGTATTTCTCATATTCTGCCATCGAAGCTGCATCCCCTGTTGGCATGGTAACCTGGAGATAAATTATTTACTAACATAAAAATAAAACCAGTTATGACAGTAACAGTTGCCACTGAAAAACTTTGCAACTAATATATTGACGACTACGAATCAATGAGACATGGTATACAATATTATAATTTCTGTTCCCATTTGCCATTTGACTTATTTACGAGATATGATCAACAACCTTACATGCAAATTTGTCAATCACTTACACATGATATAGGATCTACACTATTGCAGTCCTTTTCTAAACACACACGAACACGTACATACACATACAAACACACATACACACACGTACGCACGCACCCACACCTGTTTACCATAATATGGTTACTCGTTTATACAATGAAATCAAAATCACAATAGCAAAGTTTCAGTACGATTATATACCACTGGAATAATTAACAATTAAGGTAAACTTGGCAAAAGACAAAACTATTTAAAGGGAATAAAAACATATATGGCTTGAATTCATGTTATATTACATCCTGCTATATATTTCCATGTCCCCAAGCCAAAAACAATCAAATAAATCAATGAATTTTAAATTCCACATTTAATGCTGTGCATCCGGACATTTTCGAATATGCATATTTTTGGCGCGCTTTTCGGGATGCCGAGATGTGACGTCACTTATGACCCACACTTGCATCAGGCCGACCCTTTCCATGCATTCAGAGCATATTTACAAGTCGAAACGAGCATCAGAATGAGTTATTGTGCAATATTCCGATGAAATACAAACACTAGTCATCATAGAGGAACAAGCAGTTATCTTACGGTTCCACATGAATTCAATTTTATTCAAAACAATGAATGCGAATGGGCCTCCAAGTCGACTAGGTATCGCCGAGCTTGGGCTCGTTTTCAGAATAATTACATCGGGAGATAATCTACACCAATAAACATACATAGCAAACATATATCGTATCCAGCTACAAAAAGTAACGTGTATAATCTCATAATATCACTAGAATATCGATGTATGAAGGAGGAGTTGTACAATAACATAACAAAGTAAATCAGTCAGTGAATTTCTGTCGGTCCTGCTAGCTCAGTTAGTAAAGGCGTACGTTGGTTCATTGACGTTTATTTTGCAATCGGGTGACGCCGGTTCAATCCCCACACCAAACCATTGATTTTTTAACACTATTTTTTTTTTATTTGTTCACGAAGTAATGTAAACCAAATCATTTTTATACTATGATGCACTGTTTGTAAATATTTTGGTAGTAATTTTTTATTCGCCACAAAAATGAAAATATTGTAATTATATATAACGCGATGTTTCTAAATTTTATTTATCCAGACAGATCACCATTTGTTTTCACATACATAATTACAATATATTACCGTACAATATATATATATATATACAAATACTAAATTATATATCCATTACATTATATTTGTTTGGATAAATAACATTTATAAACTTTTGTGGCGAATAAATAATTACTAAAAAAAAAATTTTAAATACTTACAAACAGTGCATCATAGTATAACAATTATTTGGTTTATATAACTTCGTGAAAACATGAACCAAAAAAAGTGTAAAAACAAATCAATAGTTTGGTGTGCGGATTGAACCGGCGTCACCTGATTACAAAATAAATGCCAAGGAACCAACGCCTTTACTAACTGAGCTAATAGGACCGACAGAAATTTACTGACTGATTTAAATTGTTATGATAAATTGTACAACTCCTCCTTCATACATTGATATTCTAATGATATTATGAGATTATACACGTTACTTTCTGTAGATGGATACAGTATATGTTTGCTATGTATGTTTATTGGTGTAGATTATCTCTCGTTGGTTGCATTCGATATAATTATTCTGAAAACGAACTCAAGCTCGGCGAAACCTAGTCGACTTGTAGGCTCATTCGCATTCATTGTTTTGAATAAAATTGGATTCATGTGGAACGGTAAGATAACTGCTTGTTCCTCTATGATGACTAGTGTTTGTATTTCATCGGAATATTGCACAATAACTCATTCTGACGCTCGTTTCGACGCAAAAGCTATACTTGTAAACATGCTCTGAATGCATGGAAAGGGTCGGCCTGATGCGAGTGTGGGTCATAAGTGACGTCCCGATACCACGTGATCGCCTAGCTCATAAAATTTTAATTTTCCGCGGGAACCGCTACACAGATGGGTTTAGAATCGAATTTATGCTACAAATGTATTTTTCTGTATTTTTTTAATGTTGTCAAATGTTACATACAAGGTTAAACTTTGTGTACACATGGAAAAAGGATTTTAGTTAATGCCTTATTTTTATTTCATTTAAATTGACTACATACCTTTGGTTTCTGACATTTGTTATCAATCCTCAGGTTCTTGTAGACAGGCGAAGTTCCCTCTAAGTAAGCAATACCAGGACCGCCAGCTTCAGCTGATGATGATCCAGCAGCGCCACCTATGGGCAAATAAGAAAAATAATATACCATTTATTTTACAAAATATGTAATTCACAATGTTATGTAAAACACACATTTTAATGTCAGGATTTGAAACACAACACCTCGTGGAAATAGATAACAACTGATTTCAGCAATTTAGCAGCAAACCACAAACCTCTTGCCAACACGTGACCACTCTTGAAGTCACCATTAACGAAGAAGACGTTGATCCTGCCTCCAGAGCCGCCACCGCCTTTGGCATTCCCCGCTGCCCCGCTGGCATCGATGAAGCCTCGACCCTTGAACTCTGTTGCGTTGATCCATACAGCTCCTCCACTGCCACCACCTGAGTTTGCATGCTAGTAAAATAAATAGTGAGGATGTTGGCAATTTCTCCAACCAATACTCAGTGTAACCACATTAAACAACACACAGCTGTGATGTCACTGAGCTACACAATACACCTACGTGACCAATTCAGTAACTGCTTTAAAACAGTGTCACATCTTTTTCTTTAGTCATTAGGTCTGCATAGGCGGATCCAGACCTTTGTAGGTTTGCATACCCGTAGACCTTTTTGAATGGGCCCACGTGACCGTCCCCCTAGACCGTTTTAAATATGTCCCCTTTCATGTTACAAGAAGGTGAATTTACGCCTACGCGGCGGCGACAATTTTTCAACAGCACACATTCCCCCCACCGCTAACCCCCGTCTTCTGATGTCACCAGTCGAGCCGAGACAGCGGAGCAACTGAAGTTACGACGGCGTGACAGCAACACATTGTCTACACCATTTGGTTCGGCCGCCAGTGGAGGTTTTTGTGCCCTCTCAAAATCGTTTCCTGGATCCTCTCATGGTCACTGGGATGTTTTACCTAAGCGTCTGTATACCTACAGCTGTTTTTAATGTGGATCATTGTCAATGAAAGGCAATAGCATAGTTGTAATTATACTCTAGTTATCGGGAAATTATATTACAATACTGATAAGGAAACCACACGAATTAGGTACATGCTTAGTTCACTGTGTACTCACAGGTGCTTTTTCTCCGTTGGCAAATATCTTGCCATTTAGATCGAATGTACTTGCAACGTTGATGTGAATCATCCCTCCTCCGCGTCCCCCGGCAAGTTGGGACGAGCCACTGCCCCCGCCACTTCCCCATAAACACTTCTCGTATATGGTGCAGCACGGCATGACAGCATGGCTGTCTTTCCCTGCCCCGCCTCGGCCACCATGGCTGGCGCCACTAGCTCCACCAACATGGCCTACTCCAGCACCTGATAAATTAAAATCAACACACGTGTTCAAGTTTTACTATTATTACTACAACATGTCATGCCACTACAAAGGTTGTGTGTGCATGCATGCGCGCGCGTGTGTGTGTGTGTGCGCGCGCGCGCACGTGTTTGCGCGTGTGTACGCGTGTGTGCGTATGTGCGTGCGTGTGGGTGTGTTCACCGGTCACAAGAATGCCGAGCTCTTTTATCTTATTGCGCCATTTTGCTCAGACTTCTGAGGATATCGACGCCGTAATATTATAATTTGCCTATGTGAACTAACAAGGCAGTGGTGTCCCCTAGCGGACGATGCCTACATTACCATGGTGGACTATGTATATAACAAAGCTACTCATAGGCGCGTAATGATACGTACCAGTAATCAAGCGCACGCCGTATATAAGCAACAACAAAGAGAGTATTCCTTCGCTCGCCGTTCACCATTCACAAGTTATTCTGCGTGTGGTTTTGGATTGCCAATCGATTTACATTTCTTTACAAATTAATAGTTATTTACTGATTTATTGTTATTGGGTTATTATTTTGTCTTCCACCCTCCTCCCTGTGCCACAATTGAAGGTATGCAGCGTAGTTTCTTGGATGCGCTTCCCTGTATGAATAAGTACACGAGGTTTCGCCTAGACTTTTTCCTCTTACTGAGTCTCAGTAGTGTACTCAGGGTTTTTAGTGCGGTAAATAAAGTAGGATGATGATGGTGCAGGCAGGATGAGTGAGGAGTGACCCGGGTCAGTTGTAAGGCGTGTAGTGACCCCCACCGATACAGTGTCAATTGTAAATACGGTGAGGTGATATAGTTCGTGATGGTTGGTAATGCTTCTAGGATTTGTAGGTATTGGTTAGCAATACCTTTGGGGCCGGCATGCTTGATGAGAATATGTATTGATGTATATATATACATGTTGTTGTTGTTGTAAATCTCATTAAGTTGGCCTATTTCAATCTATACTTGTCTTGGATTTTTGCTTTGCATATGTGGCAGGGGCGCGTACAATGTTTTATATCATTATCAGTAGTTGTGTTGTAGCAGTAAGTGTACACTACTTAGTAGAAGCTAGATTAGTTTGAAGTTAATAAGCCGCACATTTACAAACCCTAATTACGAATGAGTAAAACATCGTTGTATGACGATTTAGGTTGTCTTACCTGGTCCACGGTCACTCTTGTATCCTCCGTAGTTGACCATCATCTGGCCTGTGTTTGTGACACTGATGCTATTGGTGTCAACGGACAGAGATCCTGCTTTCACAACGCCGGCAATGTCACATGTCACCATCTGAATGTAGGAAGTAGGACATCCTGAGTCACTGTCAATGACTTCGCCGTTGTAATCCATGTCCAGTGTTCCCGTACTTGTAACTTTCAACCCTTCACCCTTCAGATGAATCCCGTCTGTCATTGGTGTGTAGCTCTTGACCTGTCCGGCAATCTCAATTGATTTGATGTAAAATGTTGTTGCTGGTTCAAATTCAAATTTCCCATTCTGGGCTACTGTGAGAGTTTCGACTAAGTCAGCCAGAGACAAATGCCCACCAAACACGCTTGCCCCAATGCCAACGATAACACTCTCGACATGGAGTACTGAGGTATTGGTGGTGGACCACTCGCGTGTGTCATGATTCCCCCTCGTGTCAAGCTTTATGTAACCGTTGACGGTGAAACTTTTCGTCCGGCTGGCAGTGGTCATACCTCTCACAACGATTGGATTTGCCGTTTCTACATGAGCATTTGAACCAATGAGCAATGTGTCAGTCAATACCACTGATGCTGCCTCAAATGTTATCCGGCCATCGACAGTAATATTATGTACGGTTAGACTGATGTATCCAGCTTCCATTTCACTGTTGCGTGCCATCGTCAACTTAGAAGCCCGTAAAGATGACAGTCCTGACCACGACCCATGCGGGTGAGTAGAGTTGCTGTCGAAGACGATGCTGCCGCCAGAATCAATAAAGAACTCAAGTTGAGCACTGTGCCCTTGAACTGTGATTGGTGTGTACGACTCGAGCCTTCCACTGACTTTAATGTAATTGCACAATAAATCACCATCTGGTTGAAATTGCATACTACCTTCCGGACCAATCTCCAGGGAATCCCAACCACGTTGGTTTCCCACATTTGGAATGTGAAGTTGTCCTGGAAGAAATGTACCATCTACTTTAACAATGCGTGCTGCAACAATGGACCGCCCATGAGGGTGAATAGAGTGACTGTCGAATACGATGCTGCCGCCAGAATCAATAAAGAACTCAAGTTGAGCACTGTGCCCTTGAACTGTGATTGGTGTGTACGACTCGAGCCTTCCACTGACTTTAATATAATTGCACAATAAATCACCATCTGGTTGAAATTGCATACTACCATCCGTACCAATTTCCAGGGAATCCCAACCACGTTGGATTCCCACATTTGGGATGTGAAGTTGTCCTGGAAGAAATGTACCATCTACTTTGACAATGTGTGCTGCAACAATTGATGATTCTGTCAACAAGCCACTTTTCTGATTCATGCTATCGAGGGTCAGCCTCCCAGCAGAACCAATGCCGAAACTATCTATGTTGTCTCTGATTCGTCCACGCATCGAAATGTTTATAACTGATGTTAATGTCCCATTGACCAGTATCATATCAGAGATGAAGTCCCCATCAAGCGTAAAGGTGAACTCTCCAAGCGGTCCCACGATGAATTTATCAAAGCCTGATGCAACATTGACTGGACCATTTATCGACAACAGCCCGTTGATGTGAACTTCCTTACATTCCAGCGTTATGTTATCCCCACCATCCGTCACTAGAGACCCACCATCAATTGTAAGATTCTCGCAGTGTGGCCGCCGAAATGATATCATTTTCTTCAGAGTCACATTCCCATGAATTTCAATGACATTGCCCAGCACCAGTTCGTGTGAACTGGGTTCAAAGGTCACAAAGGCATCATTCCCAACAACAAATCGCTGTACACTATCCAAGATAATAATCCCAGCAGTAAAATTGCCGTTAAATGTAATATATGAGGTACTGATAGTAAGGCTATCTGACGTTGGCACTGTGATGCTGCCGGTTCTGCCAATGGTTAATGCCTTCACTGCAAGCTTTTGTTGTGACAAAAAAAGTGATCCATTGATGTCTACGTTTGCACTCGGTTGTGCTTCAAACTGCCCAAACATATCAGTTTTCTTCTTCATCGTGAAATCAATGTCCTTTGTCAAAACAAGAGCCGTGTTTGTGTTGAACACCATCTTGGCGTCTGTGTATGCTGTGACGGTGACGCGGCTGCTGCCAACGACATGCATCATGCTGTTGTCATCTCCTCGCAATGTCACACCAGTCATGATTGTCTCTATCACCAGATGACTGTCTCTTGTCACCAAGATGTCATCCAACTCGTCTGTGGTATATTGAACCCAGGCAGCGCTCCCTACGAACAAAGATGATTTGATCTTACCGACAACCGTCTATATTACTATTCTGCAGGTGCTTTAGTTTATATTAATCAGTTAGGTGTTATCAGTAAATACAATTCTCTATTTTACAAATATATAATAATTACATTGCGGTGCAGATATCCAACTTGTGATAATACGGTTATACATACATATTACGAAACAGGGTTTCTGTAACATTTCTGCTATTTATGTATTTTCAAAATCTATTTCCTGGTCATTTTGACTCGTCATTTTGTTAAAGTAGAAAGGTCAGGCAGGAGTTGCGTAATTAATTATAGACTACTGAAGCGTTGTAAACGTGTTCATAATTAGCCTTTAATCAAGTTGTGTGCCCATTGAATTAGCCTTTAATTAACTGGCGTCGTCGTGGACGAGTACAGTATTATAGTTTCTGGGGTGTTTTCATGATGCATCAATTTTGTATAACTCATTATCGCATTCTTGTTGATTTAACTAGTTCGATCCAGTCATATGCTATGCTTTTTAGACTAGGCATATAAACCACTGAACAGGTAGAAACAGCACATTTGACAGAGATCAGGCACGTGTAAATTTGGAAGAGCTAACGGG
This sequence comes from Escarpia spicata, assembly GCA_963995525.1. Classification (NCBI taxonomy): domain Eukaryota; kingdom Metazoa; phylum Annelida; class Polychaeta; order Sabellida; family Siboglinidae; genus Escarpia; species Escarpia spicata. The sequence continues at coordinate 13,511,713 of OZ023215.1, read as the reverse complement.
GTTTGAAAGTCTCAGAAGGGAGTCGCTGTAACCAGGGTGTTGTATGAGTCGAGTAACACGTGTGGTTGCCACTCTCCGGGTGGAGTGGCCAACACAAGTGTGCAATGAAGAACCTCCATTTGCATAATGATTATAATAACAACAGCTGTATATATCAACCTGAAATGTTCATATAACCAGTCACTGAATGCAGTGTCGTGGTAAATATGTACCGCCGGTAGACATGCAAATAATAAACGTCATCAGATGATAACTGATATATTGATTACATACTCTGATACAATAATAATAATAATAACAACAACAACAACAACAGTAACAGTAACAATGCTAGTAATGTATGAACGTATATAACGCCGGTATATGTCCTTGACGTGGCGCTCATTGCGCTACAGCCGATGCAACGCCTGTACTTTTGTATATATTGAAATCGTTGTCTCTGTGAGTCCAGGACATACTTTTTCATTTTCCTGTTTTGGGTAATTTACTGTTTCTGGCGTAGAGATCGGGTACAGGGAGCAACGGCATAAGTTTCAGTTCCAAAAGACACCGACAAAATGGGGTGAACAAGCAACGTGAGGTGAACAAAATTATCCATGTTTTGAAACCACCAGATGGAGCCACTGTTCCCTCGACTCGCTGTATGGTGCTCTAATCATTAATCCATCATACCACGTGATGGTGTGATGTTTGCTACTGCCCAGCCATGCTTTGACCTTTAAGAGAGTTCATCTATCGTTCTTTTATATCATAGCTGGACGAAAGTGAAACGAAGATAGCGTAAGAAATTAACTGAAAACGGTTGTTACTCAAATTTATGGTTGTTACTCAAACTTATGGTTTCAACATAGATGACCAAAGGTCAGGCATCGTAAATTGGAAGAAGTGGGGAATGTATTTGTCCAATCGGTTTATAAATAGTAACTGATAAATTATGGTGCAGTTAAAACGTCCTATGTCTTCTTACCGGATGTAGCTATGTCAAACTGTTTGCAGTCGGTTGTCATTGCTGCAAGAGCACTGCGGCCGAAGTTGTCTACACGGAGACTGCCGACACCAGATGATATCTGATTATGGCCATTGAGGAAAACTGTTCCTGGACCACCTGGCTCAGCTGGAAATTCACACAATTTGTGTGGGTGTGGGTATGGGTGTGTGTGTGTGTGTC
>OZ023215.1:13342736-13510345 GCA_963995525.1 Escarpia spicata | reverse complement strand
TCACTCCGTCGCTCCCCCTCTCTCACTCTCTCATGTACTCAGACACACGCACATACATACACACACGCACGCATGCACGCGCGCGCATACACACACACACAAACACACACACACGCGGTTGTACTAACCAGACTCCGGCGGAGAACATGATCCAGGCGGAAACAGATGACGGTCAACTGCCGCTGTAGCAAAACACAAAACACAGTGTTTATAAGAACTGTCGATTAGTTTAGATAACCGTGCGGCTTATGCTCGACGTTGCTTTACAACTATAATATTAACAATACTGTTTCAGAATGTGGTGGATTTATAGCTGCATTTACCCACACAACTCACACAGTCAATGATGTCGTATTTGATATACTCTATAATATGACTATCATTCGCATTTTCATTTGTATTATTGTGAAGAACATATTTATTGGTATAATCCCACAGTTAGTGAATCTTACAGATATAGGAACATCCTATTTCCCGGACGTAGACGCCAGGTAGAAGGGACCAAATGTTTTATTGTATTGGCCAAAAATACAATGTGATGTACGACGTCTCTTAGTACATCTATCCACAAGACAGAGTAAACTATTATTGCAATCACAGTTACTAACATTTTGTATTCTTAGCTTTCTTTAATCAGAAAATCTGTTTTTTTTAAATGTCGGGCTTTGTCAAAATTAGTTTTGCTCTACACCAAAATGATAATTGATGATGATATTCAGTCTTCTTTAATTAATAGGTGTGCTGTAATGGGATACTTATATGTTTGAGTGCTAATAATATATTAGTATGCCTGCGTTGGCAGAAATGACAGTTAGGACAAACACAACATGTTTGCCAGGTTGCATTAATAGATGATTATTTGCACAACGATCAGCAACTCAAAGGTGATTCTAACAACAAATAATCAACACGTAGTTGCAAGTGCAACATGTAATATATTATAACTGTTACCATAGTGTGGCATATTTAAGCATATATAATATAAGACTGCAACGACAGTCATGTTACTTATCAAGTGATTCATATTTAATAATGATAAACGTGCTTAGATATAAGTATACATAAAAAAGAGTATCATTCAAGTTGAACTCATGAAACAACACAAACATATTGTCATGATGTTTGCATAACAATTGATTGTTATGCCACGTATATAAACACGTTTGATATAACTAGCAATGCCTAAACAATGTGTAGTATTGTTATTGAACAAACGACATTAGGACATGAAACACATTCATTATGTCACTGTCGGTGTACGTCTACTGTTTTATATTAGGTTAATCAGCTGGACGAATCTGCATTACCAATATTACTTAAACTTACTTATTTTGTAGCCATACATCATTGCAGCCATTGCAACTTGGCCAGTATGATGTGTTATCGTCAGACGGATCTGTTTTGTCAGCACTGGATGGGGAAGTTCTAGCCTGCGCTGAGATTCGCCACTGACCGTGAAGCTATAGGGCTGAGAGTCGCCAGGCTTCTCCTGAAATATAGGCTATGACTTTAGTTACAGCTATTAGGCACAAGTACGTCACGCATAAGGGGTTGGAGATCCATGAGCAAGCGTGATGAAGTGTTATATTTGGTAAGGGTCTCTGTGTAAGCGTTACATAATGATTTGATATCAGACATACCATTAATTGTTTTGCCAGTTGTTTGATATATTTCAGCAACATTCCGACGAAAATCCAGCAATATTCTAGACCATATTGTTGTTTTTATAATTTTTACATACTTATATTTTACGTGTAAATAATGACCCGATGCAGCCATCAAACGAATATAATTACATTAATATATAAGCTAGTTTCTTATGCACTTAGAATTATTTTTAACTATACTATATACATATTAATATTTTCGTTATCAATTTCACAAATGTCAGAAAATGAAATTGATCATATTACGTATTTGTGATGAGATATACTTTTGCAACACATCTCAGTTATACAAATTGGTTAGAGCACAATCTTACTTTGTAATCAGTCAGTTGGTTAGCTGTTTCATTGTAGTATTTAATGTAGAATGACTTCACGTAGTGTCCTTGGTTGCCTTTCATCTCAACAGCAACAACATAGAATTGTTGGTTGAAGTCAAAGGTGAGGTATTGGTTGCCGGTATTGTAGCGGGCTCGCCAGATTGTTGATGGGTTCTTTGTTAAGTCTGCATTAGTTGCCGAGCTGCCAAACGCTGTGCTTGAAGCTCTGACTCGCGACGGAGCTTGAATCTTGTCCGTATCGCCTGAAAACGTCATCACATTACATAAAGGAAAACGAAACACATTTTGTTGAGCCTGTGCATATAAAAGAGGTAATGAATACTGACCACTTGTAGCTACAACCAAGAATAATATGTCAGTGGTTTACTACATTTGAAGACGCAAACTTTAAATTGCACGTCAAATGACGTCACGAATTCCAAAACTCCAAGGTCGCCGCCGGTCGCCGCCGGTCGCCGAACTGGGAACACTGTACAAATTTGCGTCGCTCAGTAACGAATGTATTTGGGTTACTGTTTGTTAGCTATTTTAATTATATTTCTAGCTGATTGTGTCACGTCCAGTGATGTAAATTGTTTTGCAGCATAGTCGGCATGTTTGTACCCACAGCCTATATGCCATAGCCGTTATAGCACACTCGGTGTAGGACGCTCAAAACACTACCCCTACGTTTGTGTTTTGAGCGTACTTTCAAAACATTACCATAGTGTTTTTGAGGGGTAATGTTTTCAAACTATTAAGCTAGGATTCTATATGTGCGGATACGGCATGCGGATACAGCATGTGGCAAAACAATGAATATAGTGCCTGGTGGAAATTAATATAAGTAGTTCCAAACATGCATAGGCGGATGAGTTTTGTCGTGCGGATGCGGCTGCGGCAAACTGAATCGCTCCGCGTAGCAATTTGAATCATATCCGCACACGAATCGGATAGGAAATTCCCAGTAGTGACGTCACTACAGCGGTATTCCCCATTCCGTACGCGTTTCCGTACATAGACCCTATGGAATCGTAGCTTTACACCAGCAGTAAATGACGACGACGACGACTTGCGCGTGCGCGTTGCACGCGTGCGTGTGCGTGTGCGTGTGCGTGTGTGTTAGCCCGTTATGTCATTTGATTTAAATACGAGTAATTGCATGACTCAAAGGACCGATCCATATTAGTATTGGTTTAAGATGCAAGAAATTATTGGTAGTAATAACATGTCTAAAATTCTTAATTAAATATATGCTGTCCTGTATTCATTCAGCTCAAGAGTAGCGATTCAAGTAACACCATATAAAAATATTAATTCCATTAAAAAACTGTAAGACATTCGTCGTATGATTTGCAACATTATAGAGAGGCACACGTAGTGTATACATTTCCGTCGTTAGTTTCACTGCAACTCAATACCAACCTGCTAAGCCACCGTACGCATACACGTTCCCATTGAATGACGACGACTGTTGCTTATAAATGACAGTGATTCGCCCTCCAGCGCCGCCGCCACCCCTTCCAGCACCACGACCTCCGTTAGCCGTTATCAACCCTGCACCATTGAATGGGCCTTGGTCGGTCACTTCAATGAGGATGCTACCGCCTGCACCACCGCCGCTGTCACCCTGTCCATCCGTCCCGTTCGCTGACACAGTACCATATATGGTCACCTTCTTGCTGACGATGTGGATCACCCCACCGCCAGTGCCTCCAGATGGTCCGCCACCTCCACTACCAGGCTCATTGGGTCGGACGAATGTGTCGTAGGCCGGTGCTTCTCCAGAGGTTAGGAACGAGCCTAGTGTTGTGCCTCCACGTCCACCATGGCTTCCTAAAATTACGAATAAACAAAATAAAAACACTTCCTTGGCAGTCCAGAAATGTGTCGTATTGATATGAATGAAACAGCACCTGTATAATAATACCCTAGCTTTGGTTCATTGTAAAGGCATCTCCTCCGAGGCGCCGAGGTCCACTCACCTCTTTCTATGTTCTTTCGATTCCGTGGACATTTGACTCAGGTTTACCAATTGGCGATGTAATAAAGACTATAATTGTTTAGAGTTATTTACTTTTTGAGATGATCTGTCATTCTCCAGGGGCGCCACGGTTTGTTGCTTCAAGATTGAGGACGTAAGATAGTACAAATGGTTATTGTCACGCAACTTTAATAATGTACATATAATAAACATTGCTGGCATGATTATGTGTGTCTGCTGCAGTTAAATCATGTTTCAAGCAGACTCCAGACGTAGACACTGGGAACAAAAGGCTAGCCGTTTGCTTCGTGTGATACCATCTAGCAACAGGTACGCAAACCCTCGGTGGGTATGCGACGACTTGTGCAGCTCACGGCGCAATAAAAATATTAAACAAGATTGCGACCCAAAGATATGAACCCATACGGCAAATGGACAAGAACAGGAGTTGTGGGCGGCGGTCACGCTTCAGTACGCCGGACTGTCGATAGAGGGGACGGTGGCCTGCACATTGTACCGTTTCAAAACTTGGGCAATTTCGTTTACCCCACGTTGTGTGTGTCTACGGGAAGAGACAATATAAACGGTTGGTCCCTTCTATAGGTTATGAAGTAAAAGATGACATACACGGGGTAAATGTGTAATCTTTCGAACTCCCCATATTCAGCCAGTGATATCTGATATTTTTGACAAGATCCGGGTGACTAAGAGGCCACAGATCTGTAAGCCCTAATAACATTCTTCAATATCTTCATGTTTGTGATTGTAATCTATCCAAGCGTAGCAGTAAGACGCGTTTAACACAGTTTTGTGCACAAGGCCAATCTCGGCCAGCCTGCACCGTTGATTTATAGCCCTGTCATTAGGCTACGTGACATGTAACGACGTGTTGTGTGATCCCCAAAGTTTGTGATAGGTAAGTCAGTATACCAACTGAATAGAAATAAAAAGGAGCAGTCGGTCAATCGGCTGTTCTGCATAAATTAGGCAGTTATCGTCTAGCTAGTAGAGCGGCAGACGTGATAAAAAAACGATAAACTAACGGAAAAAACAGATCGCTATATAGAAACAGAGCATGTAATAGAAATCACTGGATACAAACATTATACTCCGTTTTGAAAATATATACGTAATTTTCCAATATAAGAAAGTATCGTCATAGTAGCATAGTTGTAGATGTGCAGTAGACACCATAAACGGGCAGGACTAGCCCCAGGACACGCCGTCTAGACAACCATAGCATACCACGAACACGTAAATAAACAACTCTAAATAACTATCGTTGTGTTTTCTGTAATATACCGCCAATTGGTAGATCATAGGCGCTGGTACAAACAAACGAGTGAACATAGAAAAAGGTTCGGCGCACAGGAGGAGATGTACTTACAACGATCCAAAGTTAGTGTATTATAGACAACATATATATATTTCATAAAACACAACGATATTTATTTAGAGTTGTGTATTTACGTATTGTTATAGGTTCTGCTTTCTTGAGGGCCTTTCTCCTACCCGAGATAAAGGATGGTAATCTGCAGATGGCGCCGTAGTAATGGTGACAATTGGTTTATTGCACCATATATTAATGTTTATGTGTGTGTGTGTGTGTGTGTGTTTGTGTGTGTGTGTATAGTATATATATTAATACGCTAACTATATATATATATATATATATAGTTAGCGTATAAATGTATAGATTACATATAAATATATATATACAGTATATAAATATATATGTATATATATATATAGTTTAAACATTAATACATGGTGCAGTAAACCATGTCACCATTACTATGGCGCCATCTGCAGATTACCATCCTTTATCTCGGGTAGGAGAATGGCCCTCAAGAAAAGCAGAACTTATAAAAACACGTAAATACATAACACTAAATAAATATCGTTGTGTTTTATGAAATATCGTAAACTGGTAGAACAGAGGCAATGGTCCAAGAAAGTATGAATATAGTAACAGGCGAGTGGATTCTGGCGCCTCGGAGGCGATGCACTTACAATACTCCAACGTTAGCATATACTATACAGACGTGTCTGTTGACCAGTTTTGGTCGCCCGACGATCGGTCGATGTTTAGTTGCCAACTTTTTATCGGTAACAAACTGTTAGCAACAACAGGTCAGCGCCATTAGGGCAGAAGTATCAATCGGTATTGGCCAGATAAGATCGCGGTGTCGTGTGTGATGCCGTTAGTGTAAAGTGAGACACACGACTACTGCAACTCAACTTGTAAGCTAGTAAGGATCATGAGAGGTCTTCGTGATCAGCTCTGCGACATGCCAAACCGCAGCGTTGTATTGTTTCCACCGATATTTATTGACAGGTCGTGACTGGCTCCTCACAAAAGGCACACCACTTACATGGTAACGATGTAAAATGTCTGCCTGGATAACTAGTAGGCTATACCTTTTGTTCATTAAACCTGTTTTCACAATCCCGGTGCATATCAGAAGATGAGATTTACGCGGTTAATTGCATTCTTTAAAAGCAAATTTACATTTTGTTGAAAATGCCATGCTGCTTCGAACTGAAAATTGCATAGGTTTCACATATGTTGGCAACATAACCTGCGATAGCTACAATCATTATTGGTACTTGCAGGAGTAAAGGTAGGTTCTTATATAGCGCGGTACACAATGCTTAGCACTGCTCAGAACTCTTTATACTTCACTCTCTCACTCAACTGTATTATCGAACACCATATTGCTTCATTGGGATTCAACCACGCTGATATTACTGCGCGAAAACTAGTCATATGCAAATATCTAACACTGTCTATAGCCAGGTACTCATACATACAACAGAGTGAACTGGACCAACTTCGAGAGAACGAACTAGTCCAAAGTTCGAAATAGCAGCAAGATTGAGAGTGCGGTGCTTTAACCACTACGCTGCCATGCCCACACGGTGAACGTCACCGACGTAGATACCACGTAATTATGGATGTGCTGCTCAGTGGACCGTGACCACCGTTCGCCGTTCCCTTTACGTCTTCTGATCCTTACTACATCGGTTGGTTGCTGAACTTCCTTAATGATTTGCTTTTATGACAAAGACGTTGAAACTGGGTGAATTTGGGGAAGCTGAAGCTCACTGAGTGCGTTCGGAAGACTTTGGGGGAGGGTGTTCGTGGTATTTTAGGGTGGTAGGGTTCGAGATTTTTCGCTGTGTCGAGGAGGAAGCGTTGGAAATTTGTACCGGTGTAGGAGTAAGTGTTGGAGATTAATCGGTGTTGTCGAGTTGTGGTGGTGTTGGAGAATTTTTTGCAGTGTTGACACAGGGAAAAATTTGATTTGATGCGGTTTCGGGAGTAGTGTTGGAGATATTTTTCGTGGTGTCGATGTGGTGTATTGTTGAAGATTTTTCAAAATTAGTTGCTGCTGCCTAAGTCACCCCCTGAAGGGGGCAAAAAGTACCTTTATTTATGTGAACAACGCCAAGGTTGTATATAGCCACATACTCATACATACAACAGAGTGAACTAGACCAACTTAAAGAAAACGAACTAGTCCAATGTTCGAAATAACACCAAGATTGAGACTGTGATGCTCTAACTACTAAGCTGCCGTGCCCACACAGTGAACATCACCGACGTAGATACCACGTAATTATGGATGTGCTGCTCAGTGGACCGTGACCACCGTTCGCCGTTCCCTTTATGTATTGTGACCCTTACTACATTTGTTGGCTGCTGAACTTCCTTAATCGTGACCGTGTCGGGTCTACAAGGTCGTCCACTATATATAACTTATTGATTTGCCTCTACGACAAAGACGTCGAAACTGGGTGAATGTGGAGACGCTGAAGCTCACTGTGTGCGTTCGGAAGACTTGGGGGAGGGTGTTTGTGGTATTTTTAGGGTGGTATTATTCGAGATTATTCGCTGTGTCGAGGAGGAAGCGTTGGAAATTTGTACCGGTGTAGGAGTAAGTGTTGGAGATTAATCGGTGTTGTCGAGTTGTGGTGGTGTTGACACAGGGAAAAATTTGATTTGATGCGGTTTCGGGAGTAGTGTTGGAGTTCTTCGCGGAGTCGAGGAGTGTAGTGTTGGAGATATTTTTCGTGGTGTCGATGTGGTGTATTGTTGAAGATTTTTCAAAACTACATCCACGCATTAGGTTCACCAAATACATCCAATTGCACCTCTTGCCGAATTATTTGGGCTACGTTTATCTCCAGACTTCATCCTCACTATAGGGGGTCTCAGCTCCAACTTACATTACGACATCTATCTGTACAGAATATGCCGTATAAAAATGTCCATTTCAGTAATAATAATAACTTCTATACCGCCTACATCCTCACGAATCTGAGCTTACAGGCGCAACATACAAAAATCATTAGGCAAAATAATGAACAGGAACGCGCAAGAATTATCATTAGAGCAATGGCTCGCCGAAGGTTAGGGTGGGAATGCGATTTCACACAAATACGTATTGATTTTTTTTACTAAAGGTGTCATAGTTTCAGATGATTTTAAAGTGATCGGGAGATTATTCTAGTTTTTAGGTGCAGATACAGAGAAAACGTTTGCCAATGTTAAGTCTTTGGAACAAAACGTTGTTGCGAAACACATGACCTGATTCTGAGGATATCTGAAAAATGCAGGAGTCTAACCAAACATATTTTTTGTTGCGTAGAATATCTAATAGGATAATGGTAGGCTTGACGGTCACAGTAAACTAAAAAAGACAATTGTTTGGGCCCCTACACTTAAAACAGTTAATACAAAGTAACCATTTGCAACAATATCACGCCAATGGTTTACACAGAATGTGTCCCCAACATTGGGTATATTCCAAAGAAATCGTATTGTTCCGACGGCTGACATTTCGCGACACGCCCCCAATGATTAACAACTAAGGCGCTGAACTTTTATTTGAGAAATTGCGTTAATATTTATATATGCATGAAGAACTGTTACAATGAAACCGTGCACCACGCAGGCAAGATACAATGCATGAAAAACAATACACATCGCTCAGCTGAGAAAATATTATACTTGCAAATGTTGTTGCAAAAGGTTTTTTTAGTTGTTTAACTCTTACATTCACAAGACCCCAAAACTGCCGTGTTGTATCCCGTAACACAACATGTAATACCCGTGACGATGGAGGGGGATATGGTCCCTCCGTTGGATTTAAACATGTATACACACACACACACACACACACACACACACACACACACACACACACACACACGTACACGTACACGTACATATTTGCTTAACATTTCTACATAGCACATGGTGTTTGCTAGCAGGTGGCATGTGGCTACGTAAAATATTTTCGGACACCACAATATATGACGGACTACACTCCATAAATAATTTCCTATAATTAAATTAGTTCCTAAGTAATCACACATGTCTGACGTCGAAGTCAAAGCTGCGCATCTGTTTTGACGAAAGCGTATTGCTTGAGAGGATAACGCGGTATTCGGAACATAGGCCCGTCACGTGGTTACATTTTGAGGGTGCGTTTTAAAGACAATGGAACTCATATGTTGTATTGGATAATATATCCAGATTTTTGCAGATTTATTATTTATTACCAATTTTACTCATATAAAAAAGCCAACCCACGGTGAGTTTGAGAGGGGTGTACCCCAACCCACTTCCACATTAAATACACACTCAAAACGTTGCAATTTTGTTGGTGACATTTAGTACCTGGCTCTCGGCATGTTGCTATGGTGATCTGATTTGCAGCACTTAGTGCGAAAGCACTGTAATTAATTTTATTAATGACGGATTAATGTTACTGGTATTACAAGACGTTTATGTAAAAGAAGAAACGTGTCGTAAATAAAAACTTTCCCCGCATTGGTTTCGAACCATTAACCGAAATACTAGTTTCTTGGCACCCGATATCAAATACAATAAAGTATAAATAAAACATACCTTTACACACGTGTTCATACAAACGCTTATGTACGATGCTCGGTTGTTCAAACGCCACTATTTTTGCCAAACGACGCCGAGTTATTTTCTAACACCCTAAACTTCCTCAAGATTGTGTTCCAGCACCCACGTGGGCTGCTGCGGTGGATAATGACTTACCCCCAGTGCCCAATGAATCGTGCGTCACTCCATGCCCAGGGCCCTGTCCGCCGCCAAAGCCCTCGCCAGACGCCGTCAGTACCCCGGTGGAAACAACATTCACCTCCCTGTCTGCTCGCAGTGTCGCGTATTGTCCTGAAGAATCCTTGTGGACCAGCACTCTTCCGGCGATCGAGATTCTTTCGAAGGTCTTACCGACGCTAGCCGAGAGCGAGCATTTCGTGTCGGCGTTAATGATCAGGTTTTTGCCGGTTGTGTCGCACTCCGCTGCCCATACTCCCGTCTTCAGTCGGCATAGTAGCAGCAGCAACCATGCCAAGATACGATGTATGTTTGCCATGTCGGCGCTTCACACAACGATCGCTGTGTAGCAAGCAACACGTCGAGAATCCGAGCCGTCCTCGTGTACGTAACTATGAAGCCACTATGACCCTTACTAAAAATACGCAAACAACCTATTGCGAGTATGTTCAATGCCTCACTGGTTTTCTACAATGCACGCATTGCTGAACGTCTTATCGCGGCTGAGATCTGTGTTCATGGAAGTGTCTATTCATTTCACTGACACACGGCACAATACGGCCTAAATCTACTGCACAAACTTCCTGTTACAGAGATCACCACCGCGCATCCCTGGGTCCCTCCCCCACTTGTAATAAACATAACGAATGTACACGACACCGCCAAATTACACCCGAAACATTGTTCGCACACTTAATTTTATCCATAGCAACAAATCTATTGAATTCTATAGAAAATATGCTATGGGAAATACGATTTTTGTGCAATTTTGTAGAATATTCTATAGAATTCTTTAGAAGTGTATCGTATTTCTTATAGCATATTATATATATATTCTATACATTTTCTACAGAAGTCTGTAGAATTCTGTACATTTTTGTGCTCAGCGCCCTTCACAAAAACTTCTATAGAATTATATAGACAATATGCTACAGGGAATATGACGTAGGCAATTCTGTAGAATATTCTATAGAATTTGTTTTAGAGATTGCAGTGATTATAGAACAACTATAGAATATTCTACAGTATAACACAAAAATCCCATGTCATATTTCCTATAAATATTTTATAGATGTCTTTACAATTGTATAGATTTTCTATATAATTATGTAGAATTTTATAAAATCTTTTCTAAGAGAATGTCAACGAAATACAAAGACACAATAAGTACATACCACACGGTCAGCCATGGATCACAACTCAAAATTGAAAATGTAATGGCCACTTTACGGAATACCTACTTCGTAAATCACCCGCTGAATGATTCATTTCAATCCGCATGCAAACGAAATCACTCAACCGAAACGGTCCTACTTCGAGTGATAAAGGTCAAGGGAATAATATATAGTTGTGGGGATTTATGTCAACCTTAGATCACACGTTAGAACACTCAATAGGCCCCTACTGCTCAAACGTTTGTATCGACGCTAAGGCATCGCCGGAGTTGTTTTATTCTGTGGTGAGTCATACCTTCATGATCGCAAATAAAGTGTGGTTGTTGATAGTCCAGCATACAGTGAAATGACTGTACAGCGGAACAATACCCATACCAGCCAACTCTTCCGGAATTCCCGACACTCTACTGAATTCTGGGTGTATATCCCGGTCTCCCGCAACATATAGGCAAATCTCCCGTATTTTCACTGAAAATCTTCAACAGCCCCCCCCCCCCCGTCTTCGAGACAGCGAACCGGTGAATTTCCGGCGAACAAATCAACAACAGTACCCTCCCCGTCTTCGAGTCTTCGTGACAACGAACCGCTGAAGTTCCGGCGAACAATCTCCATCAGAACCTCCCTCCGTCTTCCGATGTCAAGATCCCAGACAGTTCGACGAGACAGCGGGAAGCCTGCTGAACCGCTGATGAATCTCCCGGAATTCACAATTGTTTGGCAGATATAGAACAGTCTTAAGTGTATTGCAATTTCTTTGTATGTGCAGCCGATAGGCGATATAATCTGCAAATATAAACTTAAAGATCATCACTACGCCTGTTGATTGCTAACATCAATGATTTGAAGACACTTTACTTAGACGAGTATGAACGATAACGGTTTTAAAACATAAATTATCTTAAATATTAACTTGTTATTAGTTAATATTTACAGCATAAAAACTGTTAGAGTCCCAGTACATAAACCACAAGAGAAAACATATTTATGTCATACATTTGTGTGATGTATATTTCCCACCTCTGGGTAAATTTGAACAAAGGCACATATTTAAAACTTAAAGTCGCCTACAACAATATGCATAGAGGGATCTTAGGTTACCACCGACTGGACAGTGTCAGATGCATGTTTTTTAATAATGCTATTCACGTCCTATTAGTCCAGGACTTTTATGGAAAAAATAGGGTCATGTTGGAACACATAGCAACACAATCAATTCATGCAGTTTTATAAACAGGCATTTATATATCCTAGATAACATATCAAAAGTATATTGCTCTATACGTTGGGGAACATTGTCAAAAGTTCGCAAATATTGGGGGGCCCTCAGTAGCTTTTTCCTGTGCGATTTCGTAATGATTTTACTTTTGGGACAATGAATGAGCAAGATAATGTTCCTGTAGCCATCAAATAATTCAAATGCGTGTTCGTAAATACGCACATATTATATTAAGAGAACAAAAACAACATACATAGACCATAACAAATTGTAATATTGCCTTAGTTTTTTTAATGAAAATGCTTATTGGTATAAAAACATGCACGACTGGCTGGAATTACTTGTCACATTCGTCTCCTATAAATAATAACATGATTATTCTCAGCATAATTGTAAATATGTTATTCTCATGAGTTTCTATCACACATGTAGCACAGTGCAACTACATTTAACAGGGGAACATTGACTCCTGGACATATGGTCAAGATATAAGTACATGTATCTAGCTAATAACCTTACTTGAAAAAAGATTGCCGTATTCTCTCCCATATAACATAATTATAATATGCATTACCATATAAATAAGGTACTGTCATTAGCATTGACCGTGTTCGTAACAACATAAATGCATTTTAGTATTGCGCTTAATAATTATAATGAAGCCTTCCGTAATGTAAGGTCAAAACATGTACATACACGAGTCTCTATAGCCCAAAAAGGTAAGTTCTTATATAACGCAGTGCCCAGTCCTTTGGACTGCTCAAAGCATTTTACCATTTTCTCCCTGGCAGACGTGTTCAATCGAACACCATCTCCACTTCTCTGGGAAGTATTCAGCCACGCTGCAGTTAATGCGCGAAGAGTATTCGTACACAAATGTCCATCACTGTCTATAGCTAGATACTCAGTCATACACCTGAGTGAACTGAAGCAACGTAGAATAAACAAACTTGCCCAAGGTTCGACAGGCAGTTCGTTCGGCAGCACAGGATTTGAAACCGAGTTCACTCGACTGAGAGTCCAATGCCACTATTGTCCACAGAAAAACTTAATTGAGGTAAATTCGCTGTATTACGTACTCATGAATATTCAAATTTCCAACTAAATGTATTTTTTGAAACCAGAACCAGTATGAATGACATTAAATCATTATAACTTGACACAAAAAATAGAAGACTTAAAACCCCTAGTATATTACCAAGATTGGAGTTCCTTTTTTCTCTCTATCGACAAACGCAAGTCTACTCATCGTCCATCTCCTCATCACTGGCGTAAGTCTAGATTTAATTTGAGAACCCTGAGCCACGGCATTGACTACTTGCGGGGAACACTCAAAGTTGTTCTTGCGGTATGTGCACCTTGCTGAACTGCATTGTACGGAGCAGTTACACCGGATTGCGTGCAACAGGGCCTCATGTGCTGGAGGCAGGTCTGTCGTGACGGGCAAAAGATAACCGTCGATCAACTTCCACTGCCAACCTTCTGGTATCAAGTGGCTTACATCCATTCACTCCTGCATTTGCTGGTACACCCGCATGCTGTGATAGCATGCTGTTGCAACCGTCGGAAATGAGGTATTTGGCTGAATGTGTGAGCTCTTGACCGACACTTTCTTACAAAAACGTATATACTTCAAAGAATCCTCACTGTCTTCTGGTTTCCGTTGTACATGCATAGAAACACCATCTCACCTTCTGCTACAACATGCTCTTTTGAAGCATCAAGTGTCCCAAATTGTTCAGCTTGCCTCTGGTGCTGGCTGGACCCAACTTTCTTCAGATATGCTGCTTTTTCAAGGTATAGCCGGGAAGTGGTGTTACATCTTAATATAGCATGGGTGCACATGAAATTGTTACACACATCCTTGGCTAGCTGGTCTGTTACGGTCTCTATGATCCCCACACAGTCCGTCTTTGTGGTTGACTTTGCCTCACTGTGTATAAATAAGTTGTAGGCATTTGGGTCAGCATTGAAGCAGAGGAAGACAACCAGATATGGGTCACCACCCAACAGAACAGTCTTCTCCGTCGTTGCAGACTTGACTGCTGTCTGCAAAATCAGCTGGTCTGCATCATCCTGTACATCTTTGGTTTGACATCCTGTGCTAGAAGTGTCCGCTCAACAAATTGATGAAATTGTGCTTGTTGTTTTTGTTTGCAATGAAGACACCCTTATTTACTATCATCCTGAACGTAACATCCGCACCAGATTTTCCTTCCACTCGTCTCTTATGTGCTTATGCTTAGTGGGTGGATTCTGATGTCCATCAAAGTCAATGACGGATTGATCAAACTTCCATATCAGGTAGTCACAGTACAGCATGCATAGTTCTCGATATCTGGGAGTCCTACTTCGCCAAGGGGTGTAATGGAACACAGCCCACCATGCAATACACAGTGAATTTCTCCGATTGTAATTGCAATGTTGGGTGTTAACCTAGACCAGATGATTTCAGCAAGTACATATTTCTGGGGTTCATGTATCTTCAACAGAGCTGGTCGGTGGCTCAATCGAACTTGCTATGATAATTAGATGACGCTAAAAGAGGATTTCTTGGTTCATCTCAACCATGGTTACCGCCAACACACACGGTTTTTTTTTACTGAAGTATGACAGCATGAATGAATTCTGCATTACAAATTTCTCCGCCATGGGCGCCGCAATCTTCTGACCATGGTTTTCCCACAATCGTCATCAATAGTGGAGCTGGTATGCACACTGGCCATGATGCTCCGCAGGGTTGAGTTGTTTCCAGATGGACTTCTGTCTGTCAGCATCAACAGTAGCGTTTGTGTGTCTTTCATGTCTTAATATTCTCTCAATTTGGTCATGTCCTTTTGTTCACTTGTGTGGTATATAACTTCAGTAAGTTATTGCACTGATCAGTTTATATCTGCTTAGGCTGGCATGGACAGCAGCCATATCGTTGCTGCTTGGTTATCCCTTTCCCTCGCCAGTCCCTCGCTGGTCTACATGCTGCGCATGAATACGTTCAGCATGGATTGCAAGTAATGCCTTGCTGACTTCGTATAACGTAGAGAATTGCCTGAGATAGCCAGATAGGGTAGCATCTCTGATATTGCTTCAAGATGGAGGCACCAGTTTCCTATGACCCGCGTGTAAATCTGGATCAACGTTACCATGTATTGCTAATGCCATTTCACCCATTGGATCAACATCTCGCTGTTGTAGCTAATCGTGTGTATTAGGTAGATGTATCTAATAATCTGGAAAATAGGAGCCAATTCAGAACTGCATCTAACAAGAGGTGTGCACGTACCACTCTGGAAATGAGGTTTCCTCTCAGGGTGTGCTCTAGTGTATTTGATGCATAGATGATAAATGGTATTCGTGTACTACTCCACTCAATACCCCCTATTCCCTGGTGTATCTGTCTTATGAGTATGTTCATGCAGCCCTTTCTCTGTTTGTACTGAATTTACACCCACTATTGGGTCGGTCGGTAATGGGCAATTCAATTTATTAACACAGGGATTGCCACTGTGCACATATAGTATATACAATAGTCACATCTTATGCACAGCCATGTACATCCAGATTACAGATTGATGTACCACACATGTTATGTACGACAATTTTGATGAACAATCGTATTGCAACTCTTTCAAACCAGATCCAGCCATCGGGTGACCTATGCTCCAAAACTCCAAGGGATCTCATCTCCACGTGGAAGGCACCCCAACTTTATTATCGGTTACATTTTTGTCATATTTTGTTTCCCCACATATGCATAAATACGCGGAATTTTTTATTAGTTCACTATCGTGAGGGAATGTTGTAAAATCGATTTGACTGAACATAAATGTCAAATTGAAGCGTAGGCGCCTGTAGACAACGTGAAAGTGGCATTGCACAGGCCGCCTCCGCGTGCGTGCTCTCAGTTTGCCCTGCAGATGTCAGACTCTGGTTTTTGCTTAGATATAATATAATTATTATTATATTCATATTTTATTGTGATTACCATCCCTGAATTTGCCGGCAGATGTCAGGTTCTGTCGTTTGTTTAGATATATTCATAGGTTTTATCATGAATACCCCGTGTCAATCTTCTTCAAACTGAACAGATCTATGCTACTTCGAAACAATACATTTCTCTAAAACAAACTGCATTATTCCAGACCACGAGGGTTTTGATGATCTGAACATGAACGGCGCTTGCAACAGCATGTTTAAATTTGCCGTAATGCCCTGGGCTGTCTGCATAAATGCCACGGTTTTTTGTATCAATGGTATTTAACATGGGGTACATAGGAAATATTGATTCCTAATTTTGAGTCACTTCCCCATTTTTCTTTGCTGTATACTTTTTATGTTTTATAGGTAAATTCAATGTAATCAAAACACTTAAAATAGCTTCTGTTGCATTTTGTTCCATCCCAAGTCCTGGACTATATATGCGCAAGAATGTTTATTGTTTTAGAAACCTGGTGCTTAACATTACCAGTGAACAAATGCCAGATGCAGAGCCCAATCAAGGCTTTTCAAGGCTGCAAGCCAGAATTCAAGGATATCAAGACCTTGGAGTGTTGTAATTCAAGGTTTTCAAGGATTTTAAGGCCCCGTACGGATCGACCCTGTAACACAACCTCCAAAGCGTTGCTGACACAGTTGTCGCTGATGACAATCAAATGTGTGTGTTCGATAACATACTTTTGAGCATGCACGCCAAACCATCGATCCTAGATCATCTTGAGGGTTCGTTTACGATCTCATAGATTTGTGTTATCGGTTTTACGGGTGGCGTCACTTAAGATCAAGTCGGCAACATAATGTGGTCGTGTATTCTATTTGTATTATGACCGACACACTACGCCGCATTGACAAGGTCCTAATAATCAACCGATCATTGTCCAAGAAACTGTTATCGATAACAGAAGGAAGTATAACATGCAAATACGTATGATATCCTTTGACCTCATCACTGTTTGTTCCACATAAATCACTGACCTATATAAACGCTTAATTATACATATACGGTCGATTCCCACGAAACCTGGGCACGTTTGTCATACTTCATTAAATGTCCCGCCATTGAAACATAACTCAAAGAATAAGCACAATTAATACGCCATAAGATGCATAATAAATGTGGGCAAAATATGTTAAAATGGTTGCGCTATCGTGAATTATAAATTTTTGAGAATTATTTTCGTGTAAATACTATTTCACCGATACCACGCAAAACGCAACTTTCCATGTACATTAAAAGGTGAAATAAACATTATTCCACTATTATATATCATTTGCAAGCCTTAAAATATACTACATATGTATGCATGAATAATGTATGTGCAATCCTAGTCAAATTTTGCTGAGATCATCTTTCTCCGAAAAAAACATGAAAATGCCTTTTAGTGGCCAATAACCCAGTCACATACATATACATTAGTAATATATATTTGACATACATATTACATTTAAATTAGCTTAGACGTGATAAAAACGAAATGCTCCCCACTACAAACCCGGATAAGATACACCGACATAACTAGCTAATCGATACCTGCGAATACGATACCACGCGAAACGCAGTTTGTCTCGACATGAAATAACATACTAATGTCACCTAACAATAAGACCGTGAGTTTCAGATCGACACGTGTATGCAAGGCTATTGTAACTGTGACCTCACCGGGATTTATATATAAGTTTAGTAATTTTAGAGACATTATTCGTGAAACAGTTTTGAAAAATTATTATCAGGGTGTGCTGTAGATAACGCATGTTAATGAATTTAACAATGTTGCATATCAAGTATTATGTAAATTTATTTTAAATGAGTACGCTTGATTGGCGTATCACTTAGCGCATGCCGATGATGTGTTGCGTAGAATAAGCCACTCTTAACTATGCGTGTCATGTGGTAACATGTGTTTTGCGTGGTATCATCGTCTCTCATTCATCCTGTATACATTTGTTAACACAGTTTACGCACGTAAGTGTAATAGTATAAGGAGGATAACACAACACTATGCTTTTTTTTTTTAAGTTTTAATTAAAACAACATATTAAGTTGTTACTTCATTGTGTGTTGACATTTAACACAATAGTGAGTTTAACTATTATGATTTTGTTGTTGGGTATCTACTAAACATTAAGATGTGTTTTTCATAAAATACAATGTACTGACCTTCTCATTAATGCATGTCACCATAAATTGTATATTAATAGCAGCATGTGTTTTTATGCGTTATCTCTCATGCATTGTCTATGCCTTTCGCGGGGTATCAATCATTGCACAAACAACGTATTCCTGCTTTGTATTGTTAATAACGTCAATGTTCACAAACGATGAGAAGTGACGTGCAATAGCATGGAAAAACAACCAAGAACGTGAAGCTCATCGAGATGAGCTCTGCAATGGATTTGTTCTAGCAGGAATTCACTGAGGACGTGCGAACTTAGGTGAACACTCAAGGCAATGGCTGGAAGTGGGCGATGGAAAAGGCCGTGCGAAGGTGAGTGCTATGCTATAAAGAGTTAGAAGAAACTGCGGTGAAGAAAGGAGTCGTATTGTGGGAAAAAACCTTCTACAACCGCTTCGTTACAAAGGAAACCAAGATGACGATTGTCCGTGCATCCTCCATCTCAGTCAAAGCCAATTCATGAAACACCACCACACTTCAACAGTCTCATGACCGTTCACGCTATGGTCCTAAGTTGAGGCCAAGTGTGCATGCGAAACATATCTTGCTTGTCTGGATTGTCTACGCTAAATACATTCCAGCATATATGTCCGAGAAGGACAGCAACACACATCGTAATGTTCATGGTTCATACAGCTACTGATGACGCAGCTTCACTGCTGACACAGTCACAACTGACAACACAGCCACTAGTAATGACACAACCACCACCAATGTCGCATTAAGTTATAATGACTGATGATCCTGCTACTGTTCACCCCCATGTGTGAAAGTTCATCAAACACGCAAAAAGTGTTGTTTATCAACGATAACTTCACTGCTGTAAAGCATGATAACAAGAGGTATATAGATACGGTAAATCAAAGGAGACCATCTTTATTAAAGACACCAGCGCGAGGCTGATTCAAATACGGAAAGCGGAATATACAGAATGGGAAATGTTTTACCAAATGACAGTGTCGGCAGTGTGTACGACATTCTAGCCAACAACAACAAAATGTTGGTGATGATGTTATATTTGAACAATATGTGTTGTTATTCTAGAGGCGCCAGTTGAGTTAAATTTATAACGTTTGTGGCAAAATTATATGGATAACATATTGTTATCAATCAATGGTTAATCAGAAGTTAATTAAACGATTACTTCATGGAATTGTACCAATTCTTCTACAAGAAATGGATCAACGCGAAAGGCGATACCAGGCGAAACGTTTTTTTGTAACTGTTGAGCCAAGACTTATTTCAAAATCGTTATTGCTAGTACACCAATCACTTACCGTTAAAGCAAAATATTTGTTAACCAGCTATCCTATGTATGCTGGTAGGACTGTTAAGAACATGTTATATTAAAATTGTGTTATGGTTAAGTCAGACATAAAATTGTAAATCAAAATATGTTATTAAATATGTTTGATCGTTTGTTCACTGTCAAGCTAGATATGAAGTATTCTCACTGAAGCAATGAAGTTAATATAAATACGTTATTAGCTATTCGACAAGTACCCAATTATAGCAGATATAAGCGTTACCCGCGAATCACATTTTCTAGGTCCGCATTCACCATATTATTAATGATCCCACAAAACGAACGCGATACCATTGCAAAGCCAACTTTTTCCATTTCGTCATAAATAACAACATTATTTTCCACGGACAACACAAGTGAACTTATAATATTAGACACGGTGTGATGTGTGACGTGGAAGGAGTGCAAACAAATATGATCAGTTTAAGCCACAAGAAAACTATTAAACAGTGCGTTGGTAGCTAATGAATTTACATTACGCATGACGGCTTATGTATTCTGTGTACCAGAACGCCATAAAAATACGTCATGTATATTATTATAGAGATACGATATGTTGCAAGATGGACGGTCTATGTGTTTCGAGTGGTATTACACGAAGCGGACATGTAACTTCAAACCCTTCTCTCTGTCAGGAATAACAATATTAAGGTGTCACATGTTTTGTCTTCAATTCTTCAATATGTCTACTTTTTCATATTAAAAAATGAAAACAATATATATGAAAGTCGCCAAATCAACAATGTGTTCATGTTTCGTGAGAATCAACCATATGCATTCTCGTGTGCCACCATACAATACAGCTTTTCGTGGCTATTTTGGGCTAGGTTTGGCTGAATTGAACTGCCTGTTTTCGGGCGGGTTTGGTCGACTTGAGGTGTAGTGGGTTTTAAACAACGTCCCTATAAGCGGAACTACTTCCCCAAATGGAACTCTTGCCGCAGAGGGGGAGCATACGCACCATTTCACCCCGGCTTGCGGGCATTTTGTGTGATATATCATCTCCTTTTTTACTACTTACGGCAGTTTTACAAATTACATAGCATTACGTAATCCTATGCTTCACGTCATGACCAGGATGTATTTTTTTTAGTAGAATGGTGTAAACATGATGGATTTCTTAGATGACTTTATCGCCACTGAAACATCAATCACTTTTTTATCTGTATTGTTCTTACGCTATTGTTATTCTTCGTTGCGTCTGTACGTAGAAGAGTTTGAGGTCAAACGTTGACCTACACTTTTTGTTAAAAAAAAAAAATAGGAGATGAAAGATCACATGAACTAAGGGAATAGGTCTGCACCATTTAGACACCAGTTTAGACATTTTGGGTTGGGAAAAAGTTGCTACCTGAAAAATAGATATTACCCGGGTACCCTTAGGTTTACGCAGTTCCTGTGGACAGTTGGGTGGCTCGCACTGGAGTGAGCATTGAACAACCTGGACCTATTCAATATCTCAGCGACGTTTGGAGGCTTGCTGGTGACAATTATTAATGTTAAAATCGTATTATGATTATTTTTTCTTGTGGAGCTTTCTGGCATTTTTCCTCAAGAAAATATTCCTTGATGAATGTTTCTAATGAAAGTTGAAAGTGCATGTACACGTGCGTGTACACGTGCGTGGACACGTGTGTGTACACGTGCATGTACACGTGCGTGTATTGCACAGTTTTGGATATATTAATTTAACTGATGCTGCTGGGCCGGAATGGATAACCGGATTTTCACACATTACTCATCTTAATTAACAGTAAACAGAACTAAGTGTAGTAGCAATTTAACTATCCCAATCACACACACACACACACACACACGCACACGCACACAGACGCACGCACGCACACACACACACACACACACACACACACACACACACACACACACATACAGATACACATATTCTTACCTGGTGTTATACCGGTTTTGTTTACAAGGAAAAACGTGTAATTCCTATCTCGACGCCACAAAATTTGTAATTGTAATTGTAAAAGAGTTTGTAATTTTACTTACTTATCGACCTAATTAACGTCAACAATGGTCGAATCAACTGCCTCGAAATCCACGCGATGGCACAACGCATAGATTATGGGTTGGGACCGGTTTTCCTTGGTATTCGTTACTCCCGGATACCCTCGCGATACTAGCGATATATCAAGTTGAGCAGTTCTAAGAATAGGATGTTGCACTATATAAAAACATACCTTTACACACCTGTTCATACAAACGCTTACATACGATGCTCGGTTGTTCAAACGCCACTATTTTTACCAAACGCCGCCGAGTTATATTCTAACACCCTAAACTTCCTCAAAATTATGTTCCAGCACCCACGTGGGCTGCTGCGGTGGATAATGACTTACCCCCAGTGCCCGATGAACCGTGCGTCACTCCGTGCCCGGGGCCCTGTCCTCCGCCAAAGCCCTCGCCAGACGCCGTCAGTAGCCCGGTGGAAGCAACAATCACCTCCCTGTCTGCCTCCAGTGTCGCGTACTGTCCTGAAGAATCCTCGTGGACCACCACTCTTCCGGCGATCGAGATGCTTCCGAAGGTCTTACCGACGATAGCCGAGAGCGAGCATTCCGTGCCGGCGTTGACGAGCAGGTCTTCGCCGGTTGCGTTGCACTCCGCGGCCCATACTCCCGTCTTCAGTCGGCATAGCAGCAGCAGCAACCATGCCAAGATACTATATAGGTTTGCCATGTCGGCGCTTCACACAACGATCGCTGTGTAGCAAGCAATACGTCGAGAATCCGAAACGTCCTCCTGAACGTAACTATGATGCAGCTATGACCTACTAAAAATACGCAAACAACGGAGTGCGCGTATGTTCAATGACTCACTGGTTTCGTCTTATATAGCAGCGTAGGACTGTGTATACGCGGCACAATACGGCCTAAATCTACTGCACAAACGTCCTGTTAAAGCACCACCGCGCATCCCTGGGTCCCCCACTTGTAATAAACATAACGAATGTACACGACTCCGCCAAATTACACCCGAAATATTGTTCGTACACTGAATGTTACCAATAATATCAAATCTATTTAATTCTATAGATAATATGCTATGAAAAATATTCTTTAGAAACGTGTCGTATTTCTTACAGCATATTGTATATATATATAGATATATATATATATATATATATAGCGTATTTTCTATAGAATTCTATAGGGTCCTGAACAAAAAATCTACAGACTTCTATAGAAAAATCTATAGAATATATATATATATATAATATATATATTATATTCTCACTCTATGTATATATTATATATATATATATATATTATATATTATATATATATATAATATATATTCTATATATTTTTCTATAGAAGTCTGTATAATTCTGTAGAATATATATATTATATATATATATATATACATATAATATATATATATTATATATATAATATATATATATATATAATATATATATTGTATAGATTTTTCTATAGAAGTCTGTAGAATTCTGTAGATTTTTTGCCTTCGCAAAAAACATCTATAGAATTCTATAGAAAATACGCTATAAGAAATATGACATAGGATTTTTGGCAATTCAGTAGAATATTCTATAGAATTTGTTTTAGAAATTGCAATGATTATAGAAAATGTATAGGATATTCTACAGTATTGCGCAAAAATCCTATGTCATATTTCCTATAGATATTTTATAGATTTCTTTAGAATTATATAGATTTTCTATATAATTCTGTAGAATTTTGTTCTTCGTGACAGCGAACCGCAGAAGTTCCGGCGAACATTCTCCAACAGCACCTCCCTCCGTCTTCCGATGTCAAGATCCGAGATAGCATGACACGTGAAATGTGCTGAACCGCTTATGAATCTCCCGGAATTCATTTTTTTGGCAAATATATAACAGTCTTAGGTGCATTGCTATTTTTTATGCGCAGCCGCTAGGCGATATAATCTGCAAATATAATCTCAAATATCATCACTACGCCTATTAACGGCTGACATCAAGGATTGGAAGACATTTTATTTAGATGCGTGTGAACGATAACAATTATAAAACATAAATTATCCTAAAAATTAACCCTTGTTGGTGTTAGGTATTACAGCATACAAACTGTTAGAGTTACAGTACATAAACCACAAGGGAAAACATATTTGTGTGATGTACTTGTGTGATGTTTATGTTCCCAACTCTGGGTAAATTTTAACAAAGGCACATATTTAAAACTTAAAGTCGCCTACAACAATAATCATAGAGGGATCCTAGGTTACCACCGATGGGATAGTGTCAGTTGCATGTTTGTCAATAATGCTATTCAGTCCTATTAGTCCAGGGGCCGGTTTCACGAAGCGGCTAAGAACGTTCTTAACACTAAGTAAACGACGTGATTTTTTAAATATAAGCGAACATAGGAGTTTACGCAAACACGTGACGCTAAGTAATTGCGTAACCTTAAGTACGCTTGATGAAACCGGCCCGAGGACTATTATGGCCACAATAGGGTCATGTTGGAACAAATTGCAACATAAGCAATACTTAGAGTTTTGAAAACAGGCATATATCATAGATAACATATCAAAACTATACACCTCTAGACGTTGGGGAACATTGTCAAAAAAATGTTGGGGGCCCCTTAGTAGCTTTTTCCTGAGCGATTTCCTAACGATTTGACTTTCGGGATAAAGAATGAACAAGATAATGTCCCTGTAGCCCTCAAATAATTCAAATGCGTGTTCGTAAATACGCACATATTATATTAAGAGAACAAAACAACATACATAGACCTTCTTAATATTGCCTTAGTTTTTCAATGAAAATGCTTATTGGTACCTAACATGCATGACTGGCTGGAATTACTTGTCCCATTCGTCTCCTATAAATTATAACATGATTATGCTCAGCATAATTGTAAATATGTTATTCTCATGAGCTTCCATCGTACATGTAGCACCGTGCAAGTACATTTAACAGGGGAACATTGTGTGTAATAATTATAATGACCCCTTGATATAAGGTCGACATAGAAATACATGAATCTAGCTAATAAGCTTACTTGAGGAAAGATTGCCGAATTCTCTCCCATATAACATAATAATAATGTGCATTACCATATAAATATGCTACTGTCATTAGCATTGACCGTATTCGTAACACAACACAAATGCATTGTAATACTGCGCATAACAATTATAATGAAGCCTTCCGTTCCGTGATGTAAGGTCAAAACATATACATACATGAGTATCTAGAGCCCAAAAAGGTAAGTTCTTATATAACGCATTACCCAGTCCTTTGGACTGCTCAAAGCGTTTTACCATTTACTCCCTGGCAGACCTTTTCAATCGAGCACCATCTCGACTTCTCTGTGAAACATTCAGCCACGCTGAAATTATTGCGCGAAGAGTATTCGTACACAAATGTCCATCACTGTCTATAGCCAGGTAGTCAGTCATACACCTGAGTGAACTGAAGCAAAGTAGCGTGAAGAAACTTGCCCAAGGTTCGACTCGGCAGCATAGCACAAGAGTCTACTACGGTCCACAAAAAAACTTTATTGAAATAAAATCGCTGTATTACGTACTGATGAATATTCACAACAATTCCGACTAAATGTCTTTTTTGAAACCAGAACCAGTATATGAATGTCATTAAATCATTATAACTTAACAAAAAAATAGAAGAGTTAAAACCCCTAGTATATTACCAAGATTAGTTTTGATTTTGTATATTTTTTATAGCTATCGACATACGCATGACTACTCATCGACCATCTCCTCATCACTGACGTAATTCTAGATTTAGTTTGAGAGCTGGTACTGCAACTCCTTCAAACCAAATCCAGCCATCGGGTAACCTATGCTCCCAAAACTCCAAGGGAACTCATCTCCACGTGGAAGGCACCCGAACTTTATCATCGCTTACTTATTATCATATTTTGTTTCCTCACATATGTATAAATACGCGTACATCGTTGTTTTTCATTAGTACACTATTGTGAGGGAACATTGACATTGTAAAATCGATTTGACTAAACATAAATGTCAAATTGAAGCGTAGGCGCCTGTAGACAACGTGAAAGTGGCATTACACAGGCCGCCTCCGCGTGCGTGCTCTGAGTTTGCCTTAGATATGTCAGACTCTGGCTTTTGCTTAAATCTAATAGTTATTCATACTTAATTATGATTATTATCCCTGAATTTGCTGGCAGATGTCAGGTTCTGTCGTTTGTTTAGATATATTCATAGGTTTTATCATGAATACCTCCTGTCAATCTTCTCCAAACTGAATAGATCTATGCTACTTCGAAACAATACATTTCTCTAAAACAAACTGCATCATTCCAGACCACGAGGGCCTTGATGATCCGAAAATGAACGTCGCTTGCCATAGCGTGTTTAGATTTGCCTTAGGCCTACGGCAAGTCTGCGTAAATGCCACGGTTTTAGGTATCAATAGTGATAGTGAGAGCCTCCCGACAGAAACTAACTATTGTAACAATGTGTAATGCACTGTGTGCTTTTGTTTGTTTATTGTCGAACAAATTGTTCCAATCAATCAATCAATAGTATTTAACATAGGGTACATGTGAAATATTGATTCCTTATTGTTAGTCACTTCCCCAATTTTCTTTGCTGTATACTTTTGATTTGTTTTATAGGTGACTTCAATTAAATCAAAACACTTGAAATAGCTTCTGGTGCAATGTGTTCCATCTCAAACCATAAAAGTCATGGACTATATTGCGCAAGAACGTTAATTGTTTTAGAAACCTGGTGCTTAACAACAACACTTATATATGTAATTAGAATATAACATTATAAAATGTATGTTTAATTGTTCACATATTGTCTACGGGCCCATCTAGTTGTAAAATGGTGACTTTATATCGTAGTTTTACATATTTCTTTAATTATTTCTTTTGTTAATATGTTTATCTGTTAATTAACTTTTTAATGTTTTTACTTTTACCCATTTAATATATTTTACTTGTTAGTTTTTTAATTTAATATATTTTATACCCTTTTACATGAGATCGTCCTTCTACCAAAGATAATACAACCCCCAAGGCGTTGTTGACACAGTTGACGCTGATTACATCCAAATGTGTGTTTTCGATAACCTACTTTTAACCACGCACGCCAACCAGCGGTCGTATATGACCTTGAGGGTTCGTTTCCGATCTCATAGATTTGTGTTATCGGTTTTACGGGTGGCGCCACTTAGGGTTATCACCTAATAGGATCAATCCGGCAATGCAATATGGTCGTGAATGCTATTTGTATTATGACCGGCACGCAACGCCACATTGACAAGGTTCTAATAATCAAACGATCATTGTTCAGGGTTTCGGCAGCTAACACGATTTAGCAAGATTAGTTATCGTTAGTAAATCAACACGCAGTTAGCCAACATCTGTATGGGAAACAGCATATATGTCCGAGAAGGACAGCAACACACATCGTAATGTTCATGGTTCATACAGCTACTGCTGACGCAGCTTCACTGCTGACACAGCCACAACTGACAACACAGCCACTAGTAATGACACAACCACCACCAATGTCGCATTAAGTTATAATGACTGATGATCCTGCTACTGTTCACCCCCCATGTGTGAAAGATCATCAAACACGCAAAAAGTGTTGTTTATCAACGGTATCTTCATTGCGGTAGAGCATGATAACAAGTGGTATATAGATACGGTAAATCAAAGGACACCATCTTTGTTAAAGACGCCAGCGCGAGGCTGGTTCAAATACTGAAAGTGGGATATAAAGAATGGGAAATGTTACACCAACTGACAGTGTCGGCAGTGTGTACGACATTCTAGCCAACGACACAAAATGCTGGTGATGATGTTATATTTGAACAATAAGTGTTGTAATTCTAGAGGCGCCAGTTGTGTTAAATTTATAACGTTTGTGGCAAAATGATATGAATAACACATTGTTATCATTCAATGGTTAATCAGAAGTTAATTACACGATTACATCATGGAATTGTACCAACTCTTCTGAAAGAAATGGATTAACGCGAAAGACGATACAAGGCGAAACTTTTTTTGTAACTTAACAGCCAAGACTTATTACAAGATCTTTATTGTTGTGGTGTCATTGCCAGTACACCAATCACTTACCGTTAAAGCAAAACATTTGTTAACCAGCTATTCTATGTATGCTGGTAGGACTGTTAAGAACATGTTATGTTAAAATTGTGTTGTGGTTAAATCAGAAACATAATAAATTGTAAATCAAAATATGTTATTAAATATGTTTGACCGTGTGTTCACTGTCAAGCTAGATATGAAGTATTCTTAATGAAGCGATGAAGTTAATAAAAATACGTTATTAGCTATTCGACAGGTACCCAATTATAGCAGATATAAGCGATACCCGCGAAACACATTGTCTAAATCCGCATTCACCATATTATTAATGATCCCACAAAATGCTATTTCGTCATAAATAACAACATTATTTTCTTCGCACAACACAAGTAAACTCATATTATTTGACACGGTGTGATGTGTGACGTGGAAGGAGTGGGAACAAATATAATCAACTTAAGCAACAATAAAACTGTTAAACCGTGCATTGACAGCTGATGAATTTGCACCCTTTAAATGGACAGTCCAAATATGGGCGAGTTAGACGTCTTCAGGTTACTTGGAGCGTACCTGTAGCGTCGTGGTATTTGTAACATAGGCCAAATGATTTACGACGTGAACATATATACCGTTAGTTCTTGACTGAATAATAATATTAAGCAGGGAACATATAACAATAAGATTCCCTATCCAACACATAGTTCTCTTTTATATTTCGCTCAAAATTGACTTGTTGTCACTTACCCACTCATTCACCCATACACTCACTCACTCACTCACTCACTCACTCACTCACTCACTCACTCACTCACTCACTCACTCACTCACTCACTCACTCACTCACTCACTCACTCACTCACTCACTCACTCACTCACTCACCCATGCATTCACCCACTCAGTTGCTCACCCTCTCCCCCACTCACACACTCACTCTATTTATGTCACCATTTAAAATCAAGTTAAACTACTTTCCTTTAAGCGGACCTACGTTCCCAAGTCGAACTCTTCCGCCAGCGGGGGAGCGTACGCACTATTTCACCCCGGCTTGTGCGTATGTTGTGTGATATTTCATCTCCTGTTTTACTACTTACGGCAGTTTTACCAAATACATAGCATGACGCCATGCTATGCTGCGCCTTCACGTCATGACCAGGATGTATTTTTTTCCAGTAGAGTGGTGTAAACAGGATACATTTCTTAGACGACTTTATCGCCACTGAAACATCGATCACTTTTATTCTTGTATTGTCCTTACGCCATTGATATTCTTAGTTGCGTTTGTACGTGGAAGAGTTGAAGGCCAAACGTCTACCTACAATTTGTTGTAAAGAAAAGAATTAGGACATGAAAGATCACATGAATTAAGGGGATAGGCCTGCAGCCACCAGTTTAGTCATTTGGTAAAGGTTGCTATCTGAAAAATACATATTACCCGGGTAACCTTGGGTTTACGCAGTTGCTGTGGACAGTTGGGTGGCTCGCAGTGGAGTGAAGATTGAACAACCTGTACCTATTCGATATCTCAGCGACGTTTGGAGGCTTGCTGGTGACAATTAGTATGTATTGGTTTAACTGATGCTGCTGGGCCAAAATGGATAACGGGCTTTTCACACATTACTCATCTTAATTAACGGTAAACAGAACTAAGTGTAATAGCAGTTTAATTATCCCCCCCCCACACATACATACATACATACATACATACATACATGCACATATTCTTACCTGGTGTTTACCGTTCTGTGTTTACAAGAAAAAGCGGTTAATTCCTGTTGTCCCAACATTTCGACGCCACTAAGTTACCCTATAAATGAGTGACCGTGTGTGGTGTCTGCACAGTCAGTATATGGAACCATGAACCGGTACATCCGAATCCATCGTCTTTGGCTCATGATCACAGTTGTACAAGCAAACTGTGTTATCAAAAATTTGAAGAGCAGCTGCCAAAAACTAGTTTTATGTTTTATAATCGTAATCGTTCACACGCATCTAAGGAAAATGTCTTCCAATCCTTGTCGTCAACAATCAACAGGCGTAGTGATGATATTTAAGATTATATTTGCAGATTATATCGCATAAAAACACCTAAGACTGTTCTATATATAAATATTTGAATTCCGGGAGATTCATCAGCGTTTCAGCACCCTTCTCGTGTCGCGCTGTCTCGTCGCATTGTTTCGGATCTTGACATCGGAAGACGGAGGGAGGTGCTGTTGGAGATTGTTCGCCTGAACTTCAGCGGTTCGCGGTCACGAATACTCGCGAAAATTTAATGTTTTTTTTTTTTTTTTAATTTAATGTTTTGTCCCTCTGGGACAAAACAGAAAATTTTCGCGAGGTTAACCCCAACTTTTTGTCTCTATCTAACCCTAATTATATATTTTTACTCGCAAGATGGCGCCATCATGTGGCGTAGTACTCCGATTATCCACTAGGGGGCGCTATGCCGGAAGTAACGTCATACCGGAAGTTACTTGACTGTCATGGCAGCCTCTACTAGGGGCACTACGTCGGAAGTGACGTCGCACCGGAAGTTACTTGATTGTCTTGGCGGACTCTACGCTTCGGGTATTCTTGGAAGTGTGTCAACGAATAGAGATCTATCATGGCCAGACACTAAAAAGTTCTGAGTACTACCGACACTAAAAAGTTCTGAGTACTACCGACACTAAAAAGTTCTGAGTACTACCGACACTAAAAAGTTCTGAGTACTACCGACACTAAAAAGTTCTGAGTACTACCGACACTAAAAGTTCTGAGTACTACCGACACTAAAAAGTTCTGAGCACTACCGACACTAAAAAGTTCTGAGTACTACCGACACTAAAAGTTCTGAGTACTACCGATACTAAAAAGTTCTCACGCGATAACACGTCTATTTTCCTGAAAAAGGAAGGATCTTTCCTGAATTTCCTGAAAAAGGCAAGAATTGACGCGATAACCCGTCTATTTTCCTGAAAAAGGAAGGATCTTTCCTGAATTTCCTGAAAAAGGAAGGATTTGATGGGATAACCCGTCTATTTTCCTGAAAAAGGAAGGATTTCCTGAAAAAGGAGTAAGTGAGTGAGTGAGTGAGTGAGTGAGTGAGTGAGTGAGTGAGTGAGTGAGTGAGTGAGTGAGTGAGTGAGTGAGTGAGCGAAAAGACACGAAGGGTGAGTGAGTGAGTGAATGAAAAGACACGAAGGGTGAGTGAGTAAGTGAGTGAGTGAGTCAGTGAGTGAGTGAACATACACGAAGGGTGAGTGAGTGAGTGAGTGAGTGAGTGAGTGAGTGAGTGAGTGAGTGAGTGAGTGAGTGAGTGAGTGAGTGAGTGAGTGAACAGACACGAAGGGTGCGTGAGTGAGTCTATTTTCCTGAAAAAGGAGGGATTTGATGGGATAACACGTCTATTTTCCTGAAAAAGGAAGGATTTGATGGGATAACACGTCTATTTTCCTGAAAAAGGAAGGATTTGATGGGATAACACGTCTATTTTCCTGAAAAAGGAAGGATTTGATGGGATAACACGTCTATTTTCCTGAAAAAGGAAGGATTTGATGGGATAACACGTCTATTTTCCTGAAAAAGAAGGATTTCCTGAAAAAGGAGGGATTTGACGCGATAACCCGTCTATTTTCCTGAAAAAGGAAGGATTTGATGGGATAACACGTCTATTTTCCTGAAAAAGGAAGGCTTTGATGGGATAACACGTCTATTTTCCTGAAAAAGGAAGGATTTCCTGAAAAAGGAGGGATTTGACGCGATAACCCGTCTATTTTCCTGAAAAAGGAAGGAATTGACGCGATAACACGTTAAGATTAGTGTTTCGTTTGTCCAACTAATTGATCTAAGTCCAATTCGTGACACGTGTTGGTCAAAGCATAGTGTTTCATTTCAACAACTCGTGTCTATAGTACGACCGAAGCTAGTTTGGCAGGTTTTACCGAAGAAGCACGAATTTAAATACTATAGTCCAAAAAAAGATTTAAAAAAACGTTCTAATGGACATTTGTACACTTGCCCCTTAATACGGTAAACTATATAAATACTGGTACATCTTATCTGGGAGGTTATTATGTGCCTGTACTGTTCTAACATGACGCTTCACTATCATGACGCTTCACTTTCCTCGAACAATGTAGATAGCGAGCTCTGCGCCGTCTTGTATTGATATATGATCTTTGGTGTCAAGACCCTCGAGTCGACATTGTGCATCGCACATACTGACATAGCGTGTTTATTTAAATAGATGAGGCTTGAACAGGGAATATACCTTCAAAACAGTTTACATACAGGATACCCACTGTGACCGCTGGTATGTACTATATATGATATTCTGACAAATTCTGTTACACGACAAACAGTTTGACCAAAATATTACACAGATAGCTGGTAGTTTGAATGTTTTAACAGATAAGTTCGTATAATTCCCTATGCCTTAACAGGGGACAAATACACGGATGTTTTTTCAACACAGAGCCTTTGTTTATACCGGATTGATTTATACCGGTTTATACCGGTTCATACCAGTTAACGGGGAAATTTTTCACTCGCTATAGTATGTCAGTGTTTTTGAGTTGTATATCAGTGTTTGTAAGGTGTTTGTCGGTGGTTATGAGCTGTTTGTCAGTGTTTGTAAGTTGTTTGTCAGTGGTTATGCACTGTAGGTCAGATAGCCTTTAGCCCCTATGGCTATGTGTGTATGCTTTACCAGGTTTGGATCTATGTTTTTGGACCTATGTAAATGTATAGACTAGGAGCGGCCTCTACCTAATCAAATGGTCCACAACCTACGACATATAAGAATAGGCACTATTGCGCATGCGCAATTACTTATTTAATTGACGTCACATGATGGGTTACATTACATACGCGCAAGTTCAATACAAGGCCTAACCAAAGCACTATCTGCTTGACCAACTCACCTCGCGTACAAAATTACTGCCCATAACAGTTTGATGATGTCACTGATCATGACGTCACTGCCTCATGACGTCACATGAAGGGATTACATTACATACGCGCAAGTTCAATACAAGGTCTAACCAAAGCACTACCTGCTTGACCAACTCACCTCGTGTAAAAAATTACAGCGCGTACCATGACGTCATACAGGGTGCGCGTGCTTGCGACAAACAAACATGTCCAGACACGCCTCGAGTACGGGTTTTATAAGAGACACCAAAGGTCTAATTCCAAAATGGTCACTCTGTTCGAAAAAACGAGGCTATAGGCTCTGGTGTAACATAGTCCTATATGTAATGTACATTTCGTATACATTACTTCAGACAAAACGGTCTCCACTGAATTTATAACCCTTTTGTTATACATAACGCCTTACTATAACACCACATATTGGACACGTCATAGTCAAACAAATAAAGGCTCGATCCCTTGGCGGAGCCTGGACCTACAGGTCAACCAATCTCGTGTGTGACATATTCAAATGCTGTTCGGTATATTTTATTTTATTCCAAAAGTGGTCGCATACCTTTGCGATAAAAAATGTCCTATGCTTTAAAATGGGATAACAATTTCTTATGCTTTAACATGGGATAAAAATGGCCTATGCTTTAACATGGGATAAAATTCGAAAAGTGGGCGAACACCTTTACGATAAAAATGGCTTTAACATGGGGTGAAAGTTCCCCATGCTTTAACATGGGATAAAAACCCAAAAAGTGGTCGGATACCTTTGCTATAATAGAGCCTATGCTTTAACATGGGATAAAAACCCAAAAAGTGGTCGGATACCTTTGCGATAAAATTCCCTATGCTTTAACATGGGGTGACAATTTCCTATGATTTAACATGGGGTTAAAATCCCTATGATTTATCCCGGGGTCGGAACTACTTTTCCAAGCTCATTTGCATAACTAGCCACGCCCACAATGCTCAGCTCGCTCGTGATTGGTCAATTGCTCCCTAGGGTGCAAAATCCGTTCATCTCATTTGCATAATCTCTCCTTTTTTCCGTTGTGCAAGTGCAAGAGGAACAACATACGGGTATTTCCGTATCTTTTAACATGGGCCGGAACTACTTTTGCACTTGCACAACAGAAAAACGGACACATACGGCGTACTTAACCTACATTACTACTGTCCAGATATGTGTCTTGTAGTAATCATTGTTTAGTATCGTTGCGTGTCCTCAGTTAGCTTCGTGTTTTATCTTCTGTTTGACTGCTCCGGTGAACATTCATGTTGAACTTGCAGCTACAATAGGCAATAAACCTTGCTGGTATGATATATTTGTGTTTATAAACGATTAGATTTGAGAAAACCTGATTGCCATGGAATACTTGATTACAACGATTTCGCGATTGGGACGAACTTGGGCAACTGTAGTATACATACTTACCTTGTATAATGTGGTCATTAACACACACTGCGCGTAACTGCCCCACAACACGTAATTGTCCCATGTCCCACCTCTGGTAACTGTCCCAACGAAATTAAATAGCTCACCACAGGTAACTGTCCCCAGTACCACCACAGGAAACTGTCCTACCAAAGGTAACTGTCCCACTACAGGAAACTGCCCCCTGTCTCACCGCAGGTAAATGTCCCAACATGGGTAGCTACCCGTCTCCTACTACCAGTAACTGTCCCCGGTCCAATTCAGGTAATTAACTGTTCCACCCGAGGGAACTGTCCCCTCTCCTACTGCAAGAAGATATTTGAACAGTTATCCTTTCGCGTCTGTATTAACGATAGTGTGCTGAAGATATATGAACAGATATCCTGTGCCGTCTGTACTAATGATGTGTGTGGTAAAAATATAATATAAACAGTTGTTCTGTCGCATTTGTATGTACTGATACGAAATGTTCAATGAGAATGCTTATTGGTATCAAAACATGCACGACTGGCTGGAATTACTTGTCCCATTCGTCTCCTATAAATTATAACATGATTATGCTCATCATAATTGTAAATATGTTATTCTCATGAGCTTCCATCGTACATGTAGCACCGTGCAAGTACATTTAACAGGGGAACATTGACCCCTTGACATATGGTCAACATTTAAGTACATGAATCTAGCTAATAACCTTATTTGAGGAAAGATTGCCGTATTCTCTCCCATATAACATAATTATAATCTGCATTACCATATAAATATGCTACTGTCATTAGCATTGACCTTATTCGTAACATTTTAATGCATTTTAGTATTGCGCATAATAATTATAATGAAGCCTTCCGTAATGTAAGGTCAAAACATGTACATACATGAGTCTCTAGAGCCCAAAAACGTAAGTTCTTTTATGACGCAGTACCCAGTCCTTTAGAGTGCTCAAAGCATTTTACCATTTACTCCCTGGCGGATCTGTTCAATCGAACACCATTTTGAATTATCTGGAAAGCATTCAGCCACACTGCAGTTAATGCGCGAAGAGTATTCGTACACAAATGCCCACCACAGTCTATAGCTAGGTATTCAGTCATACGCCTGAGTGAACTGAAGCAACGTAGAGTAAACAAACTTGCCCAATGTTCGACACGGCAGCCCTGGATTCGAAACCGAGTTCTCTCGAATGAGAGTCCAATGCCATGACGGTCCACGGAAACACTTACTTGAGGTAAAATCGCTGTATTACGTACTCATTAATAATCACAACAATTCCGATTAAATTTCTTTAAAACCATAACCAATATCTGAATGTCATTAAATCATTACAATTTAAAACAAAAATAGAATACTTAAAACCCCTTGTATATTACTAAGATTAGTTTTCATTATTTTCTCTCCATCGACAAACGCATGTCTACTCACCGTCCATCTCCTCATCACTAACGTAATTCTAGATTTAACTTGAGAACCCTGAGCCACGGCATTGACTACTTGCGGGGAACACTCAAAGTTGTTCTTGCGGGATGTGCACCTTGCTGAACTGCAATCTACGGAGCAGTTACACCGGATTGCGTGCAACAGGGCATCATGTGCTGAAAGCAAGTCTGTCGAGACGGGCGGAAGATAACCGTCGATCAACTTCCATTCCCAACCTTCTGGACTCAAGTGGCTTACATCCATCCACTCCTGCATTTGCTGGTACACCCGCATGCTGTGATAGCGTGCTGCTGCAACCGTCGGAAATGAGGTTTTTGGCTGAATGTGCGAACTCTTGACTGACACTTTCTTGCAAAACCTTCTGTACACTTCAAAGAATCCTCACTGTCTTCTGGTTTCCGTTGTACAGGCATACAAACACCATCTCACCTTCTGCTACAACATGCTCTTTTGAAGCATCATGTGTCCCAAACTCTTCAGCTTGCCTCTGGTGCTGGCTGGACCCAATTTTGTTCAGATATGCTCCTTTTTCAAGGTATAGCCGGGAAGTGGTGTTACATTGTAATATAGCATCGGTGCACATGACACTGTTACACACATCCTTGCCTAGCTTGTCTGTTACGGTTTCTATGATCACCACACAGTTATTCTTTGTGGTTGACTTTGTATCAATGTGTATAAACAAATTGTGGGCATCTGGGTCAGCATGGAAGCAGAGGAGGGCAACCACATATGAGTCACCCCCAACAGAAGTTTTTTTTGTCGTTGCAGACTTGACTGATGTCTGCAAAATTTGCTGGTCTGTATCATCCTGTACAGGTTTGGTTTGACATTCTGTGCAACAAGTATCCGCTCAACAAATTGATGAAATCGTGCTTGTTGTTTTTGTTTATAATGAGTACATCCTTATTTACCATTATCCTCATATCATCGGTGAACGTAACGTCCGCACCAGCTTATCCTCCCACTCGTCCCTTGTGTCCATATGCTTAATGGATGGATTGTGATGTCCATCAAAGACAGTAGTGGATTGATCAAACTTCCATGTCAGTACAGCGTGCATAGCTCTCGATATCTGGGAGTACTACTTAACCAAGGGATGCAATGGGGTGAACTATAGTATTGCAACTCCTTCAAACCAGGTCCAGCCATCCGACCTATTCTCCCAAAACTCCAAGGAAACTCATCTCCACGTGGATGGCACTAAACTTTATTATCGGTTACACTTTTATCATACTTTGTTCCCTCATACGTGTATAAATAGGCGTATATCGTTGTTTTTCATTAGTTCACTATCGTGAGGTAACGTTGTAAAATCGATTTGACTGAACATAAATGTTAAATTGTAGTGTGTAGGCGTCCGTAGACAATGTGAAAGTCTTCACGCGCGGACTCTGAGTTTACCCTGCATGTGTCAGACTCTGGCTTTTGTTTTAAATATAATATATATTCATATTTTATTATGATTATCATCCCTGAATTTGCCGGCAGATGTCAGGTTCTGTCGTTTGTTTAGATATATTAATAGGTTTTATCATGAATACCTCCCGTCAATCTTCTTCAAACTGAATAGATCTATTCTACTTCGAAACAATGCATTTCTCTAAAACAAACTGCATCATTCCAGACCACGAGGGCCTTGATGATCCGAAAATGAACGTCGCTTGCCACAGCATGTTTAGATTTGTCGCACGGCCCTGGGCTGTCTGCGTAAATGCCACGGTTTTAGGTATCAATGGTATTTAACATGGGGTACATGGGAAATATTGATTCCTTATTTTGAGTCACTTCCACAATTTATTTAGCTGTATATTTTTAATTTGTTTTATAGGTAACTTCAATGTAATCAAAATACTTGAAATACCTTCTGTTACAATTTGTTCCATCTCAAACCATAAAAGTCCTGGACTATATTGCGCAAGAATGTTAATTGTTTCAGAAACCTTGGGCCAGTTTCATGAAGCGTACTTACAGTTACGCAATTACTTAGCGTCAAGTGTTTGCGTAAATTCTATGTTCGCCTATATTGAAAAAATCACGTCATTTACTAAGACAATCATCTTAGCGCTAAGAACGTTCTTAACGCTAACATGATTGTCTTAGTAAATGACGTGATTTTTTTAAATATAAACGAACATACGAGTTTACGCAAACACGTGACGCTAAATAATTGCGTAGCTTTAAGTATGCTTTATGAAACCGGCCCCTGGTGCTTAACATTGTCAATTATATTATAAAATATACTGTATGTTTAATTGTAGAGATAGTGTCAATGGGCTCATGTAGACAAGAATAGTTGGTGAAAATCACACTATGTTATAAAATGGTGACTTTATATCATTGTTTTACATACTTATTTAATTATTTCTTTTGTTAATTTATTTATCTCTTAATTAACTTTTTTACCCATTTAATATATTTTACTAATTCATTGTTTTAATTAATATATTTTTATACCTATTTGTATGTACAAATATATGAGTTTAACATTAGATCGTCCTTTTACCAAAGATAATACAATCCCCAAGGCGTTGTTGACACAGTTGACGCGCATTACATCCAACTGTGTTTTCGATAACCTACTTTTGAGCATGCACGCCATGTCAGCGGTCGTAGATGATTAAGATTGAGGGTTCGTTTACGATCTCATTGATTTGTGTTATCGGTTTTACGGGTGGCGCCACTCAGAGTTATCACTTATGGATCAAGTCGGCAACATAATGTGGTCGTGTATTCTATTTGTATTATGACCGACACGCTACATCGCATTGACAAGGTCCTAATAATCAAACGATCACTGTCGAGGGCTTAGGCAGCTAACACGATTTAGCAAGATTAGTTACCATTAGTAAATCAACACGCAGTTAGCCGGCACTTGCGTGGGAACTGTTATCAATAACTGAAGGAAGTATAACATGCAAATACGTATGATATCCTTTGACCTCATCACTATTTGTTCCAATCATTGACTTATATAAACGCTTAATTATACATGTAGACTGTATGGTCGATTCCCACGAAACCTGGAAACATTTCTCATATTTCATTAAATGTCCCGCCATTCAAACATATTTTAAAGGATACGCACAACTAATACGCCGTATGATATATAATAAATGTGGGCAAATAATATGTAAAAACTTTCCATGTGCATTAAACGAAGAAAGAAACATGCGTTATCCCACTATTAGATAACATATGCGAGTCTTAAAATGTTTAAAAACATGAAAATGGTCAGAAAATGCGATACCACCCGAAATCATTTTAGTGGCAAATAGTTCAGTCACATATATACATTAGTAATTATATTTGACATACATATTGCATTTAAATTAGTTTACACGTGACCGAAACGAAATGCTCCGCACTACAAACCTGGATAAGATACACCGACATAACTTGCTAATCGATACTCGCGAATAGATGTCACGCGAAACGCAGTTTGTCTCGACAGTATATAACACACTAATGTCAGTTAACAGTAAAACCATAAGCTTAAGATCGGCACGTGTATGCAAGGCCATTATAACTGTGACATCACTTGGATTTAAATATAAGTTTAGTAATTTTAGAGACATATTTCGTGAAACAATTTTGATAAATTATTATCAGGGTGTGCTGTAGATATCGCAAGAGAATGAATTTGACAATGTTGCGTATAATGTATTGTACAAATAGATATTAAATGAGCACGCGTGATTTGCGCATCACATAGCGCATGCCCATGCTGTGTTGCTTAGAATAAGCCAATCTTAACTATGCGTTTTGCGTGGTATCATCGGCCTCTCATTCCTCCAGTATGCATTTGTTAACACAGTTTACGCACGTAAGTGTAATAGTATAAGGAGGATAACACAATACTATGCTTTGGAAAAGAAGTTTTGACTAAAACAACATATCAAGTTGTTACTTCAATGTGCCTTGACATTTAACACAATAGTGAGTTAAACTATTATGATTTTGTTGTCGAGCATCTACTAAACATTAAGATGTGTTTTTCGTAAAAATACAATGTACTGACCTTCTCATTAATGCACGTCACCATAAATTGTGGATTACTAGCAGCACGCGTTGTTTATGCATTATCTCTCATGCACTGTCTATGCGTTTAGCGGGGTATCAATTATTGTACAAACAACGTATTCCTGCTTTGTATTGTTAATAACGTGTTCACAAACGACGAGATGTGACGTGCAATTGCATGGGGAAAAAACAAGAACGTGCAGCTCATCGAGATGAGCTCTGCAATGGATTTGTTCTAACAGGAATCCACTGACGACGTGCGAACTTAGGTGAACACTCAAGGTAATGGCTGGAAGTGGACGAAGGAAAAGGCCGTGCGAAGGTGAGTGCCATGCTATAAAGAGTTAGAGGAAACTATGGTGAAGAAAGGAGTCGTATTGTGGGACAGAACCGCTTCGTTACACAGGAAACCAAGATGACGGTTGTCCGTGCATACTCCATCTCAGTCAAAGCCAGCTGTCGCATCATCAATTCATGAAACACCACCACACTTCAACAGTCTCGTGACAGCTCACGCTACGGCCCTACGTTGAGGCCATGCGAAACATATCTTGCTTGCCTGGATTGTCTACGCTAAATGCATTCCAACATATATGTCCGAGAAGGACAGCAACACACATCATAACGTTCATGGTTCATACTGCTACTGCTGGCGCAGCTTCACTGCTGACACAGCCACAGCTGACAACACAGCCACCACCCATGATAATCAAATACGCAAAAAGTGTTGTTAATCGACGATAACTTCATTGCTATAAAGCATGCTAACAAGTGGTATGTAGATAAGGTAAATCAAAGAACACCATCTTTGTTAAAGACACCAGCGCGAGGCTGGCTCAAATGTGGAAAGCGGGATATAAAGAATGGGAAATGTTAACCAACTGACAGTGTCGGCAGTGTGTACGACATTTTAGCCAACGTCAAAACATTCTGGTGATGATGTTATATTTGAACAATAAGTGTTGTTATTCTAGAGGCGCCAGTTGAGTTAAATTTATAACGTTTGTGGCAAAATTATATAGATAACATATTGTTATCATTCAATGGTTAATCAGAAGTTAATTACCCGATTACATCATGGAATTGTACCAACCCTTCTGCAAGAAATGGATCAACGCGAAAGGCGATACCAGGCGAAACGTTTTTTGTAACTGTTGAGCCAAGACGTATTTCAAAATCGTTATTGTTGTGGTGTCATTGCCAGTACACCAATCACTTACCGTTAAAGCAAAACATTTGTTAACCAGCTATTCTATGTATGCTGGTAGGACTGTTAAGAACATGTTATGTTAAAACTGTGTTATGGCTAAGCCAGAAACAAATTTGAAATCAAAATATGTTATTAAATATGTTTGACCATGTGTTCACTGTCAAGCTAGATATGAACTATTCTCAATGAAGCGATGAAGTTAGTAAAATACGTTATTGGCTATTCGACAGGTACCCAATTATAGCAGATATAAGCGATACCCGCGAAACACATTTTCTAAGTCCGCATTCACCCAATCATTAATGATCCCACA
This sequence comes from Escarpia spicata, assembly GCA_963995525.1. NCBI lineage: Eukaryota > Metazoa > Annelida > Polychaeta > Sabellida > Siboglinidae > Escarpia > Escarpia spicata. The sequence continues at coordinate 13,469,002 of OZ023215.1, read as the reverse complement.
GAACGAACTCGATACCATTGCAAAGCCAACTTTTTCTATTTTCTCATAAATAACAACATTATTTTCTACGCACAACACAATTAAACTTATAATACTTGACATGGAACTCTTTCGCTAGACGTCAAAAAAATTAGTTGCTGCTGCCTAAGTTACCCCTGAAGGGGGCAAAAAGTACCTTTATTTATGTGAACAACGCCAAGGTTGTATATAGCCACATACTCATACATACAACAGAGTGAACTAGACCAACTTAAAGAAAACGAACTAGTCCAATGTTCGAAATAACACCAAGATTGAGACTGTGATGCTCTAACTACTAAGCTGCCGTGCCCACACAGTGAACATCACCGACGTAGATACCACGTAATTATGGATGTGCTGCTCAGTGGACCGTGACCACCGTTCGCCGTTCCCTTTATGTATTGTGACCCTTACTACATTTGTTGGCTGCTGAACTTCCTTAATCGTGACCGTGTCGGGTCTACAAGGTCGTGTACTTATAAACTACATACGAGACGTCCACTATATATAACTTATTGATTTGCCTCTACGACAAAGACGTCGAAACTGGGTGAATGTGGAGACGCTGAAGCTCACTGTGTGCGTTCGGAAGACTTGGGGGAGGGTGTTTGTGGTATTTTTAGGGTGGTGTTATTCGAGATTATTCGCTGTGTCGAGGAGGTAGCGTTGGAGATTTGTACCGGTGTAGGGGATAGTGTTGGAGAATAATCGCTGGTGTCGAGTTGGAGTGGTGTTGGAGATTTTTCGCGGTGTTAATTGACACAGGGTAGTGTTGGAGATTTGAGGTGTTTCGCAAGTAGTGTTGGAGTTTTTCGCGGAGTCGAGGAGTGTAGTGTTAGAGATTTGTTGGTGGTGTAAAGTGGGGGGGGGTGTTGGAGTTATTTTTCGCGGTGTCGACGGGGTGTATTGTTGGGGATTTTTCAAAACTATATCCACGCTTCAAGTTCACCAAATACCTCCAATTGGCACCTGTTGCTGAATTATTGGGGCTACGCATATCCCCAGACCCCACCCTCACTATTGGGGGGTCTCAGCTCCAACCTACGTTTACATCTATGTGTACGGAATACATCATATAAAAATTTCCATTTCAGTAATAATAATAATAACTTCTATAGCGCCTACATCCTAAGGATTCTGAGCTTACAGACGCAACATACAAAAATCATTAGGCAAAACTGTGAACAGGGACGCGCAAGAGTCATTATTAGAGTTAGGGTGGGATTGCGATTTTACACAAATACGTATTGAGTTTTTTTACTAAAGGTCATATAGTTTCAGATTATTTTAAAGTGATAGGGAGATTATTCCAGTCTTAGGTGCAGCTACAGAGAAAGCACGTTTGCCAATGTTTGAGCTAAGTCTTCGGAACAAAACGTTGTTGTGAAACATATGATTTAACGTTCCCCAGGATATCTGAAAAACGCTGGAGACAAACGAAATAGAATATTTGTTGCGTAGAATATTTAATAATATGTAATAGGAGAATGGTTGGTTGTACGGTCACAGTAATGGGAAAAGACACTTGTTTGGCCCGCACACTTAAACAAGTTAATACAAACTTACCATTTGCAACAATATGACGCCAATGGTATACTCAGAATGTGTCCCCAACATTGGGTATATTCCAGTGAAATCGTACAGTTCCGACGGATGACATTTTGCTAATGGTCCCCAATGATTAATAACTAAGCGCTTAACTTTTATTTGAGAAATTGCGTTAATATTTATATATGCATGAACAACTGTCATAATGAGACCGTGCACCACGCAGGCATGATACAATGCATGAAAAACAACATACATCGCTCAGCTGAGAAACTATTATACTTGCAAATGTAGTTGCAAAAGGTTTTTAATTTGTTTATCTCTTACATTCACAGGACCCCAAAACTGCCATGTTGTATCCCGTAACGCAACATGTAATGCCCGTGACGATGGAGGGAGATATGGTCCCCTCCGTTGTATTTAAACGTGTATATATATATGTGTGTATACACACACACACACACACAAACGCGCGCGCGCGCACACACACACACACACACACACTAGCAGGTGGCATGTGGCTAGATAAAATATTTTCGGACACCTCGATATATGACGGATTACACTCCATAAATTATTTCCTTTATTTAAGTTAGTTCCAAAGTAATCAAACATGTCTGACGCCGAAGTAAAAGCTGCGCACCTGTTTTGACGGGAGCGTATTGCTTGAGTTGGGAACGGGGTATTCAGAACATTAACATATGCCCGTCGTGTGGTTACAATTTGGAGGTTCATTTTAGAGACAATGGAACTCATATGTGGTACTGGAAAATGTATCCGGATTTTTGCAGATTTATTCCCAGTTTTATTAATAAAAAAGCCAACACGCGGGAGGTTAGCGAAGGATGTACTCCATTTCCACATTAAATACACATTCAAAACGTTGCAATTTGGTGACATTTAGTAACTGGCCTTCAGCATGTTGCTATAGTGATCTGATTTGCAACACTTAGCGCGAAAGCACTGTAATTAATGTTATTAATAACGGAATTATGTTACTAGTATTACAAAGCGATTATGTAAAAGAAGAAACGTATCGTAAATAAAATTAAACTTTGCCCGGATTGGTTTCGAACCCGTGACCAAAATACTAGTTTATTGGCACCCGACTTAAAATACAATAAAGTATTTTTGATTTGATTTCATTTAAGAACCATCACCACTCTGCCACAACCTACAACCAACTAACCTATCACACTACAACTTATTCGCAAGAGTACTGAGTTTTGGCAGATATACGGTGAAATAGTACATAAATGTTGTCACACTATTAATTTAAAATAATTTCCCAATGTAAATCGAACAAATAATTCCAAAAACAAGATTCTGTAAAACATGCATTTTCAATGTCAGTTTGTAAATTTACTTATTTATTGGCCTAATTAACGTCAACAATGGTCCAATCAATTGCCTCGAAATCAACGCGTTGGGACAACGCATAGTTTATGGTTTTCCTTGGGTATTCCTTATTCCCGGATACTATCGCGATACCTGCCATACTATCAAGTTGAACAATTCTAAGAATTGGATGTTGGGCTCTATAAGAACATATCTTTACACAACTGTTCATACAAACGCTTACATACGATGCTCGGTTGTTCAAATGCCACAACTTTTGCCAAACGACGCCGAGTTATTTTCTAACACCCAAAACTTCCTAAAGATTATGTTCCAGCACCAAACTGCTACGGTGTATAATGACTTATCCCCAGTGCCCGATGAACCTTGCGTCACTCCGTGCCCGGGGCCCTGTCCACCGCCAAAACCCTCGCCAAACGCCGTCAGTAGCCCGGTGGAAGCAACAATCACCTCCCTGTCTGCCTCCAGTGTCGCGTACTGTCCTGAAGAATCCTTGTGGACCAGCACTCTTCCGGCGATCGAGATGCTTCCGAAGGTCTTGCCGACGCTATCCGAGAGCGAGCATTCCGTGCCGGCGTTGACGATCAGGTCTTTGCCGGTTGTGTCGCACTCCGCGGCCCATACTCCCGTCTTCAGTCGGCATAGTAGCAACAGCAACCATGCCAAGATACGATGTATGTTTGCCATGTCGGCGCTTCACACAACGATCGCTGTGTAGCAAGCAACGCGTCGAGAATCCGAGCCGTCCTCGAGTACGTAACTATGAAGCCACTATGACCCTTACTAAAATTCGCAAACAACTGAGTGCGCGTGTGTTCAATGCCTCACTAGTTTTCTACAATGCACACATAGCTGCACGTCTTATCGCGGCTTAGGTCTGTCTTTACACGGCACAATACGGCCTATATACGACCTAAATTTACTGCATAAACTTCCTGTTATATAGATCACCAGATCATCTCTGGGCTCCCCACTTGTAATAAACATAACAAATGTACACGACACCGCCAAATTACACCCGAAACATTGTTCGCACACTGAATTTTATCCATAGCAACAAATCTATGGAATTCTATACAAAATATGGTATGTGAAATACTACATAGAATTGTTGTGCAATTTTGTATAATATTCTTTAAAATTCTTTAGAAATGTGTCGTATTTTGTTCGATTTTCTAGAATATTTGTCTAAGGGAATGAAAAGACGCAATAACTACATACCGCACAGTCAGCCATGGATCACAACTCTCAAAGAAAATTTAAAATGTAGTGGCCACTTTACGGAACACCTACTTCGTCAATAAACCGACGAAATCACTCAACCGAAACGGTCCTACTTTGAGTGGCAAACGTGAAGGGGGAATAATATATAGTTGTGGAGATTTGTCTCAGCCTTAGATCACACTTTATAACTCACTAGATCCCTGTTGCTCAATCGTTTGCGTCTACGCTACGGCATCGCCGGAGTTGTTTTACGCTGTGCTGAGCCATACCTTCATGATCGCAAATAAAGTGTGGTTGTCGGCAGTTCAGCTTACAGCACCTATTCGCTGAAAATCTCCTACAGGAGAGTATTCGTGACCGCGAACCGCTGAAGTTCAGGCGAACAATCTCAAACAGCACCTCCCTCCGTCTTCCGATGTCAAGATCCGAGACAATGCGACGAGACAGCCCGACACGAGAAAGGTGCTGAAACGCTTATGAATCTCCCGGAATTCAAATATTTGTTTGCAGATATAGAACAGTCTATGGTCAGGTGTATTGTTATTTCTTTGTATGCGCAGCCGATAGACGATATAATCTGCAAATATAATCTTAAATATCATCACTACGCCTGTTGATTGCTGACGACAAGGATTGGAAGACATTTTATTTAGATGCGTGTGAACGATAACGATTATAAAACATAAATTATCCTAAAAATTAACCCTTGTTGGTGTTAGGTATTACAGCATACAAACTGTTAGAGTTACAGTACATAAACCACAAGGGAAAACATATTTGTGTGATGTCCTTGTGTGATGTTTATGTTCCCAACTCTGGGTAAATGTGAACAAAGGCACATATTTAAAATCTATAGTCGCCTACAACAATATGCATAGAGGGATCTTAGGTTACCACCGATGGGAAAGTGCCAGTTTAGACCGTGAGCCCAAAGCTTTAATTTATGCAAAAAGGGCCAAAGTGTTTGACCCCATGTATTGGAGGATCCATCCTCCAACATCACAAAAAAAGTGTTGCTGCCGGGTCTTGGGTGGTGGAATGCCCCCAAAATCACCCCCTGAAGTGGGCGAAAGGTACCTTTATTTCTGTGAACAGCGCCAAGGTTAAAACAGTTTCAGAAGTTTCCCTGGTGTTTCCCCGAGTACGGTATGACCAATGACAGCAACTTTAAGTTGTGGAATCCCCCGCACAGCAACCCCCAACGATTAACGAAACTATTTATTCGCGCGTGGATTCCGTAGTCCGGTAGATGGAGCCAATCGATATGCGGCGAAATGTATATCGAGTCGCTACGCAAATATCGTTTGTAGGTGTACGTATCTTGTAAGATTATTATGATAGATGACAAACTCCGGAATATGGATGCCAGTGTACTGGAAATCTTGAAAGATGGCGCTCTGTCCATTTGATGCACACACAAATCGTATACGCAAGGTCCGCGGTTGATTTGAGTTTGGAGCAGGCTGTCAACAGAGTCGCTGCATCTCCAACTAGAGGCATCAAGGCGACGCAGTTTCCGCTCTGGGTCTTTGATCGATGGTGAGTGGTACTTGTCGAGTATCAAGTGGATTTGTTCACCGCGATTGGAACATACCTTCACCAAAAGATCCCTGGTCATGACCGCATACGTTGATTTGCTGTTGAACGGTTTCATGGAGGAGGATGCCCCCATCAATCACAGTGGCATCGGTGAGCACGACATCCAGTATTTTCTCAAGAACCTTGATAAGTGCTGCGTTGTCCGCCTTCAATCCTTGGAGTTCCGTCGCTGTGGACGAGTAAACGAGGGACCTCTGTGATAGGGTAGCTTAGAAGGTGCTGCAGGTTAACCCCATCACTTGGCAGCGACAGCCATAATTCTCCCAAAGACGTCCGTGATTCCCTATTCTGCAACCATCGATTCCTTTACATTGTTTAAGTTCAACATCTTGGTCTTTCCCACTGTCTTCTGAAATCGTGACCTACCGACCATACACTCCCCATCGAATTTCAGTCGAAGTGTTCTCCCCCGCGATTTTCCTGGTCTGGCCAAGATCAGGAAAATCAACTGTGCATCTCTCCCCCTTGTTGCAAGACTCTTACCTACCACCCCATGAGAGCACACTTCGCTGCATGGATGTGGAAGAGGGCCGACCAGCCTGACCCAACTTGCGAGGCGAGGCCCATTGACTGTGGATGGACAGAGAAGTCAGGCAGTTTGGAGCTGGAGTGGTTCCAAGGGAGTTCACTGCCGGAATCTTTGTCAGCAACTCCCGTTGATGCCGAGGACGTCGTCGGAGCGATGGACGGTGAAGATTCGGTCGTCTGGACAGCACCCCCCCCCCTCCCCCGTCTTCGGACGTTATCATTTCACCGGAGACAGCGGAGAGAAGCTGGAGAAGATCAATTGTCAGCAGCGGCGTGATGTAAAAAAAAAATTTTGGAACAGCACTGCCCCCCCCCCCCCCGTTTGTTCGTATGTTATGAGTTCACAGCAGAGACAGCGGATAAGTTAACGTTACAGCGGCGCAGCGGCAACAAATTTCCAAAAGTTACCGGTCCTGTCACGTCTGTACTGGTGATGTATGTTGTAAAAATATAATATTAAGTTATTCTGTCGCATTTGTATGTACTGATAAGCAGAGTGAACAGTTATCCTGTTGTGTCGGTTGAGAGTGCTGAAGATGTGTAAACAGTTGTCCTGTCGCGCCTGAACGAACGGTGGACGTGCTGAAGATATAATTATGAACAGATTGTCTGTCGCATAGTCCTGTGTATCACTAAGTTGATTTGTTATGTCGCAATTGTATTGATAACACAGCTGTTCTACAACGGCGCCATCTACCGGACTGCGAAATCCGTTAGGTGTTTGCGCGAATAAATAGTTTCGTCAATCTTTGGGGCCTGCTGTCAGGGGGATTCCACCATTTAAAGTAAGTTGCTGACATTGGTTATTCCGTATTCGGGGAAACTTTTGAAACTGCTTTAGCCTTGGCGCCGTTCACATAAATAAAGGTACTTTTTGGCACAGGTCGGGAGCTGCTGTCAGGGGGTTCCACTCCCTAATGTTGCTGTCATTGGTCATTCCGTACTCGTAGGACACCAGGGAAACTTTTGATACTGTTTTAGCCCTGGTACTGTTCACATAAATAAAGGTACTTTTAGCCCACTTCAGGGGGTGATTTAGGAAGCATTCCACCACCCAAGACCCGGCAGCAACTCATTTTTGTGATGTCAAATGATGGTTCCTCCAACACATGGGGACAAACATGTAGGCCCTTTTATATAAATAAAAGCTCTGGGTTCCCGGTCTATTGTTTGGAGTCGTAACCTTGATCCATCTGGTCATCAGTGCGTGTCGCGCAAGACGTGCGCTTGCTGCCAGAAGACCCATGCGACATGGCCGAGGCACGTTGGGGAATGGTAACAGCACGTCCATGGAAGGTCAGGTTGAAGAATTGGTTGATAGTTAACGTTCCGCTGTTCGCCGCACCCACATTTTGCGCACCAGGAAAACAGTTTGTTGTGTGTTTGCCAAATACACCAAAGCACAACAGGGATATTATTTTTGTGGACACCATTAATATTTGATAAATGGGGACTATCCCATTTTACTCCAAGATATCCCATTTTATCCGCATGTATGGGCAAAACGGGATTCTGATCCGGGGAAAATGGGATGCAGGTTTAGTTTTGTAATTCACTAATGTCATGTGGGCCTATATATTCATAATTGTTATTTTAAGTAATGGATATATTAGAACTAGTAAACTGCAGTAAGAATAGCCAAGAGATGCGACATGGTAAGGTCATAATAATATAAGCATATATAACGTTTCTTTGCGAATTTGACAGCTCACGTCGTGGGCGGCTTACTATTCCTGTATAATTATATAGTCTATAGCATTTACCTGACTTCTTTGTGTAATTTAGTGTGTTACTAGTTAACTTTAGCGACCTGCAGACATAGTCATGTTGTCAGAGTACAATTGCATTTTAATTGTTGATTGAAAAAATACAAAGAACGGCATAACATGCACAACTGTTGCAAACCAGTGAACGAACATTAAACAATTCAGTATCCTATGGATCTTTAGCAAAGGTCACATCTAAAATAGTCATCTTCTTCATTTACTCCTGCACACTGGTCGTGTGCCCAGCGGAGACAGAGGGTGCATCGGATACAATCGTCATCTGGTGTCTCTTCAAATAACGAACGCGTCGCAATAAAGACAGCGGTTTTCTCATCCAAATGAAAGTTTCTTCTTTTTTGGTGCCACCGACTTACCCTTCGTTGATTTCCCCGTTTTCTTGCATGGCAGACGTTTCGCCATGGGCGCCTTCGACGACAGATCCATCTCGTATGGGCTACTGGTAGTGACCACGGTCTTCCCACGAGCACCACCTCTGCGAACTCCAGCGCGTGTCTGTTTTGGAATAGGTGAAAGCTCGTTCGCAAGCACACAGGTGGCTCTATTGGAAGATGTTAGTGACCGTGGAGCCTGCCCCGTCAACGATAAGGTTTGGCCCAACGATGACAATGTCTGCCCGACCGCTGACGAGGTGTGTTCCTCAGGAATATCTGTCATTTGCATCAAAGTCGATGTCCTCAAATATATGACGGTCAGTTGGATATATTCCGGTTCGTCTGATGCCGTTCATGGCCGTGCGCATGGTTGCAGCCTTGATGTACGCTTCGCCGAAAATATCAGCCAGTTGAAACTGAGTGACGCCACGAACAGGATGGTTTCTTAGCCATTTGGTGATGACTTGGTCAGTGTACGTGTTGAGCGGCTTCATGAAGGACACATCAAGTGGCTGAAGCCGATGTATGGTGTGTGGAGGCAGACAGATGATGGTGACATGACAGGTTCTGGCAAGATCGATGAGTGTGAGGCTCTTGGTGTGTGCTGTGTCCATCAAGATCGATGAGTGTGAGGCTCTTGGTGTGTGTGCTGTGTCCATCATGGATGAGTAAGACAGGACGATCGGCGGTTGGGTTTGTGTGTTTTACGAAGTGATGAAACCATTCCACAAAGATATCTCTCTGCATCTGCATCCAGCCTGACTTGTGACAAGCAGAGATTGACCCCGGGGGTGCGCCATTCATGAGCTCCGCCTTCATGCGCATGCGTGGAAAAATTATCAATGGTGGCACGTACTCTCCGGCAGCATTCATGCACAGCTGCAGCGTGATTCAACAAGATTTAACAAGATTTAACAAGATTGCCATCCAGAAAATTACTCTGGATGGCAGTTGGACAAGGAAGCCTTTTGGCTTATCGAGAGTCCAATACTTTTTATCTACATGTATCCCGCCTTTTTAAGGTGTGTCGATTTTATTTTTAAACATATTCACGCTACTAGCACCAACACAATCAGGAGATAATCTGTTCCGTTCATTTACAGTCCTTTGTGAGAATGAGAACTTTCTTATATCTAATCTACACTGCTCCTTTACTAATGTAGCTTCATGTCCTCTGGTCCTTCTATCTTTCTTAACTGAGAAAAAAATGTTTCTATCAATATTTTCATAACCATTCAATATTTTAAACACTTCTATGTGATCTCCTCTCAATCTCCTGGTCTCTAGTGTTGTTAAACCACATTCTTTTAGGCGTATTTCGTAACTAAGATCCCTCAGATTTTGTATCATTTTAGTCGCTCTCCTCTGTACTCTTTCTAGCATATCTATGTCCTTCTTGCGATATGGCCTCCATGCTTGTATACAATATTCTAAATGAGGCTTCACTATTGTTTTGTACAGCGGTACTATTAATTCTTTTTTCTTATACGCTATATTTCGCCTAATTAATCCAAGGATTTGATTTCCCTTTGACGCTGCAATTCCGCACTGCTCTGAAACCTTCATATCAGCACTAATGGTTAACCCTAAGTCCTTTTCTTTTACAGTAGTACTTAGAACAGTACCCCCCATTTTATATTTTACCTCTTCATTCCCATGACCTGTGTGGAGGCATTTACATTTCCCAAAATTGAACAGCATTTGCCACTTTTCAGACCATTTGATCAACCTATCAAGATCATCTTGTAAATGCTGTCTGTCTCCATCACTTTTAATCCTTCTAAACACTTTTGTATCATCCGCAAATTTCAACACCTTGCTTGTTATATCATCGTCCAAATCGTTGATATATATTAAGAATAATATAGGTCCTAGTACTGATCCCTGTGGTACCCCACTCAATACCGATTTCCAGTTTGAAGCCTCCCCATCAACTACTACACGTTGTCTTCTGTCATTCAGCCATTTTTCTATCCAGTTTATTATACCATTTCCTATGCCATGGGCCTTTAGCTTAAGGAGTAATCTTTGATGTGGTACTTTGTCGAAAGCTTTTTGAAAATCTAAATAGATGATATTTACTGGTGATCCCTCATCTACCCACCTAGTGATGTCTTCCAAAAAACATAACATATTTGTTAAGCATGACCTCGCTTTTAAAAACCCATGTTGAGATGGGTTTATCAAGTTATGTTTAACAAGAAAATCCACCATGTGATCTTTAATTAGTCTTTCTAATAATTTGCAAATCACTGATGTTAAACTCACTGGTCTATAGTTCTCCGACTTGTTTCTCGAACCTTTTTTAAATAACGGTATAATGTTTGCCTCTTTCCATTCTAAAGGAACCACTCCCTCTTCTAATGACAAATTGAAAACTGTTGCAAGCGGTGCGCTAATTTGTTCTACAATTTTCAATAGTAGTTTGGGGGGAATCCCGTCCACTCCAGGTGATTTATTATCCTTCATAGCCCTTATTTTCTTAGCTACCATTTCCGAGGTTACAACTAACTGTCCTAAATAGTCTGAATCTGCCCCCTTGAACTTAGCCTCTGGTACTGGCAGTGAACTAATATCTTCCCTGGTAAACACTGAACTAAAATACTCATTCAGGTCTTCTACCATTAAGAATCCCTCTGATATTGTATTTCCAGCACTATCTTCTAGAGGACCGACCTTATCCTGAACTTTCTGTTTGCTTCGAATATACGCATAAAAACTCTTACTGTCATGTTTTATATTACTAGCTAATTTTTTTTCATAGCTTCTCTTTGTATTTCTAATTTCAGCTGTAGCTTGATTAAGTGCTTCTTTATAAATGTTGTAGTCTTCATCATTTCCAGTACATCTATATGACTTCCACATCATTTGTTTATACTTAATTTTTCTAATGGCTTCTTTCGATAAGTGTTTCTTTTTAGACCGTTTCCCTTGTTTTTTGAAAGGTACAAATTTTTCGACTATGCACTTAATTTCACTATTTAAGATATTCCAGCATTCGGTTGCTGTCTTATTCTTCAGTGTGTTATTCCAGTCTATCTTTGCTAAATATTTTCTCATGTCCTTATACCTTCCTTTGTGGAAATTTCTCCTATACTGCTTTTTACTATTCCTTTCTGATTTTACTTTGATGGTAAAATGTATCTGGTTGTGATCACTACTCCCCAGTGGCTCACATATCTTGACATTGTCAACTAATTCTTTCTGTGAGGACAAAACTAAGTCTAACACATTCTCTCCCCTGGTTGGTTCTAGCACATGTTGAGAAAGGAAACTATCTTGTACTAAAACTAAAAACTTGTGGTCCTCACTCCCCTTACTCTGTAGAGATTTCCATTGTATATGGTTAAAGTCCCCCATAATAATACAGTTCCGTTTGCTTACTTCCCTTATAGCGTTTTGTATTTTTTCATTCTCTTCTATGCTTATGTTTGGACTTCGATAAACTAACCCAACTGTTAACGTTGAGTTTCCTGTAACTATGTTACACCAAACAGCTTCTTCGCAATCTGCTTCTCTTTCTAATTTTATTTCATAAGCCTGGATAGATTCTTTAATATATAAAATAACTCCACCTCCCTTTCTTCCTATTCTATCTTTCCTAAACATTACATATCCTGTTAGTCCCAATTCGGCATCTGATATATCAGTGGTGGCCCACGATTCGGTTATACCTATTATGTGAGGGTCAATATCTTCTACCATAATGTTTAGTTCACTTCTTTTGTTTACTATGCTCCTTGCATTTAAACAAATGCATTTATATCCTGATTCAGAACAGTTTTCCAGGCTGTTCTTTGCCGATTTATTTCTGCTGTCTTTATCTATGCCTCCAGTTTCAGGCTTCTCTGTGAATCCCCCCTGCGAATCTAGTTTAAATAGATGCAGCCTGTCCCCCTGTCAACAGATTGCAGCAAGTTCTCTGAGAAAACTGCGGCCCCCTTTCCACTTAGATGTAGGCCATCTCTCATGTACATATCTTCCCTCCCAACAAAGTATCCCCATACATCTACGAATCCCACCCCCTCTTCTTTATACATCTGCTCAACTAGTGCGTTGATCGCCATCCTCTTGCAGTTTCTATATGTCGGCCCCCTTCCTCCCATTACTGGCAAAATTCCTGAGAGGATAATCTGTTCTACTCTTGTCTTCTTTAACTTCTTCACTAACTGTCTGTACTTCTGAACTATCCCAGTTGTTCCCTCCCTCTCTGCGTTATTTGTCCCTACATGTACTAGTATAGACCCTCCCTTGCCATGCCCCAGTACCTTCTCTACCCTTTCAGTTACATGTTCTATCCTAGCCCCCGATTCTGGTTCCCTTTTCAGCTGAAGTGAGACAACCGACTTGTCGCTTACCCGTCAGGCCCATCACCTTGTTTGGCTTCGTCTGCACAGTTGTCACACCAGTCTCGTCGCAATTGTAGATTCGAGACAGTGGATACGAATGTTTATCAAAGAGTCCCTCCAATATATCAAAGAATTTGTTTACGTTTGGACGATTGAAGCCTTGTGCCCTTGCACCTCAGGTGGCTTCTGGAGGTCTTAATGCCAACGAAGGTTGTCGCGCTCGAAAACCAGCCAGCCAGTTCCACTCAGCCTTCTGAGTTGCGGTATTGAATGGGTGATCGATGCCGTTCACATCAGCCAGCTGATACGCCAGACACCGGACATCAACGAGTGATAAACGAAATGACAGGGACTCCATGCGATGTATATGGTTCACCAAGTCCAGTTCAATGTTTCGTGGCAGGGCCGTCTGCAGGGAGCCCATCCTTTTGCAAACACCATGCACCCGTTTATTCTTGCCCTTTAACCTCCGGTGCAGCGTACTTTTTGGAACCCTAAATAGTTTTCCTGCACTAATCAAGCCCACTAGTGGCCGCTTCTATAGCGTACAGCATGTCATCTTCTTTCCAAGACTGCGTCGTCGACTTTCTCACATATTTATACACCATCCTGTTATCTGAAAAACAAACGCAGTTTTTGACTAGCTCAAATGTGTCCATATTCAGATCTCAGTGGATTTTGTTTATTTATAACATATACAGGCATTCATTAGATGAATGACTATATCAATTATAGCTATGGTAGGCAAATAAACTTCATTCTCGACAAACCCCAAATTCAACTTTTCACAAAACTGTTCTTATGTAACGTTAGGCCTACGCCTACGGTAATTTTCATCAGACATCTCAATACTATAGATATAGTTTTGGAATCCGACGTGAATAAATAGCCTATGGTGTCTAACTATTATTCACAGACGTTATACATGTTTGAAACTTGCGTTGGTCATTAAAAAGTTATCATGTCCGGGCAAAATGGGAGCTCTGAATGTTATCCGATAGATGGTAACACTGTTACACTCATGAATTAAAGCTTCATCAATTTATAGAGGTTATATGTGACGTATTGTCAGGATTTGCCGTGTATTAATAATTATTAGTCTCGCCTAACCGACTACATATATTAGCAGCCCAACCGCTGCGCGAGACATCTATTGCACTTTGTTTAGTTACATCTGTCCTTATTTGGTATTTATATCATGCTTATTCACACTTAGTCTTTTGTTTCTGCTCGAGCATAAGCAAAGAAAGTCAATACGGAATCTTCGACAGCCATGAGAGCTGCCACCTAGTGAATATGCATGTGATTAAAAGGCACTAAACTAAGAAAAAAGTTTAATGTTAGTTTATTTTGTGTGTGACATGTTTCAATATAAGTTTAATGTTGAATAGTTGTTATAGTATAATATTATCTGATAAAAGTGTATCCTTATTATAATTATTATAATTCATAGTTGGCCTGAGAGCCAATCATCGTCTCTACCCGAATCTGGGGTAAAGCCCCCTACCGGTAACATTAGCTGGCGCTTAATAATCCAGGCCCTAGTGAGAGGCCAAGCGAATGCTGCCACCTCACGGCGCCTGGATAATCGAGGCTAAGGTTAATAAAGCTGATATACCTTAATTATCGCTCACTCTCATTATAAACTGTTATACGCTGCAGCAATCATAAACTAACAGTACACCTTCACGACATGCGAAGTTGAAATGTGACAAGTAGTTACTTAGCAAACTTAGATGCATCGTTAAACAAACAATTTAGCAAAGGATCAAAGCTAAGGAATACTTACGTATTTCCCATCCGCGTGCAGAACTGCGTGAAAATTGGTTGATGTAGTAGTCAGCAGATGCCGCTACGCTTGTTTGAAGCGAAAATGCGCTTTGTGGCAGCACTATTCTTTGCATATAATGATTTCCCATGTTACCCAGCTATCCCATTTTGCCCGGGTTTCCCCTATATGTTTCTTCACCCAACGATGTTAGTAAGATTGCTCTGCGCTTGCTATGGCGTCGTCGGCAATGTCATTTGCTTCAAAATAAATACCTAATCTGTCCTGATAAGAATTCCGGTTCCGGTACAACTACAAGGCGCGTACGTAGCAACACCAGTGGCATAAATCTCATCATAAACGAACAAATTCAAAGCTCTTTCAGTAAATACTTAAACCCACAGCACAATTCAAACCCCATACTGTTAGTAATAACAGAAATAGAAAACTTCTACCCTTAGGATCGTAACTATAACGCAACTCATATTCAAAATTTTCCCGCCACAACTAAAAGTAAACATAAGAAAGCACCCTAAGCAACGCTTAACATACAATCTTTGTTAAAGCCACTACAATTATGTAGACAAACATAAATTATGTAGGCATAATCATTATTAATTAGTTAGACATAAACACATTTCTTCAACCATCCTGCACAAATCTTCACTTTATACTAATCTGGCTTGTTCATCAAGGCAACTCATTAAACCCAGAGTCGCCCTGGGCATCATTCTATAACTACTCAACATCTTCTCCCAGCACTGCCTTGATCCCTTGCACAACTCTAAAATACTAAATAAATATTATAATAAGGGATATAAAACTAAAGTAGGTCATGGCAACCTGCAAAAAAAAACCAAGGACAAAAAGTAAAACTGATTTTCAGTGGAAAACTGTTGATGATGAAGTTTGGACATGCACAGGGTGTAAACAAAACTTCAAAGGACCAAACCATAAACTGCTAGAGTGCGAATTCTGCGAGAAACATTTTTGTATTGAATGTGTGGACATAAACGATAAAGAATATAAACTAATGACAGACAAACAGCAAATACATTGGTTTTGTCCACCCTGTGACTCAAAAGTAATGAAAAATCTCAAAAATGAAAAGAGCTGTGAGGAGAGGTGTGAGCAATTCCTAAAGAAAGTGGAAAACAGAATAAACGAAATAGAAAAAGAACTTGGATCCAAAGTCGACGAGAAAAGAGTAAGAGAAATTATCTCAGAATCCAAGGTAGAAGAAAACAGCCCAACACAAGCCCAAACAAAGCCAACCATTAACCCAAATGAAGTGAAAAAAGTAGTACAACTACAAGTAAAGGAGCAAAACATTGAAACAAAAGAAAGAGAAAAAAGATTAAACAATGTAATCATTTTCAACCTGCCAGAAACAACATCACAACTAAAAACCACAAGACAACAACATGACAAAGAACAAATCCTAGAAATCTGCACAGAAATAGACAATAACTTTACAGACACTGACATCACAGAAATCCGACGGCTCGGGGAAGCCAAAGAAAATGCAAACAGCCCCAGACCAGTACTGATTACAGTAACGCACATTGACAAAAAACGCACCCTTCTTCGAAAGTTCCATCACATCAAGGAAAATGATAAGTTCAAAAATATAAAAATTGACCACGACAAAACCAAACAAGAAAGAGAAGAATCTAAAAAGCTCTATGAAGAAGCAAAGAGACAGGAAGCAGCAGATGAGTCGGGGGAATACCTGTACAGAGTGAGGGGTCCACCATGGGAAAGAAGAATAAAAAAGATAAGGAAAAGCCAATAAAAAGTACATATCCACCTAGAACAACAGATGGGAAAACGAACGTAAACAAACATAATCTTAATGAGATAGGCAGCATTCAGTGTTTTTACACCAATGCTGACCAATTAAGAAACAAACAAAATGAATTTGAACAAAGAATCAAAGAACTAAAACCCCACATAATAGCAATTAATGAAGTAAAACCCAAAAACCCCAAATGTTCTGTAACAACACCAGAATTTTCCTTAGACGGTTACATGTTATTCTCCAAAAATTTAGAAAATGCCGAAGGAAGAGGTATTATAATATATGTGCTAAATTCCCTGCATGCAGAGTACATAAACCTAGCCACAACTTTCAAAGAATGCTTATTTATAGAAATCAAATTAAAGAATAAAAATAAACTTCTTTTTGGATGCATATACAGAAGCGATGGGGGATCTGAAGAAAATAATGTAGAACTTCTAAATATGATCAGATCAATATCACAACAACAATACTCTCACATCGTAATTACTGGAGATTTCAACCTCCCTGAAATAAATTGGAATCATTGGACGACCAAATCAAATAACCCCAACAATTTAAATTTCAAATTTGTGGAATGCCTTAGAGACACCTACATGGTTCAACACGTGTCAAACCCCACCAGAGGACGAGGCACAACTAACACAAACCTGTTAGATCTGATTCTATCTAATGACGAAGATAATGTAGGAGAACTAGAGTACCTTAGCCCTCTGGGCAAAAGTGACCATTGTGTACTCAAATTCAGTATAGTGTGCAACTTTATAACAAGTAATTACACTAAAAAAAGGAAGCTGTATAATGTCGCAAACTATGATGCAATGAGAATAGAATGTTCAAATATTAACTGGGAAGACAAATTTAAAGACTGTAAGGATAATGTTAATGGTCAATGGGAAATCTTCAAAACAGTACTAAACTCATTAGAAGATAAGTATGTACCTCAAAAAATAGTTCCAAATAATAGAAAGGGGAACTTCCCCCTGGATGCTAATACAAGGAAACTAATTAGACGTAAAAACAGATTATGGACAAGATACATGGAAACAAGGGATGGAACAAAATATCTAGAGTATTGTAAAAGCAGAAATAAAATCCGAGCTCTAACCAGAAAGCTCCGAAAGGAATTTGAACGAAATCTAGCATCCCAGACCAAGAAAAACCCCAAAGTCTTTTGGAAATATTATAAATCAAAAACTACAATCAAACAAGGAATTGGGGAACTGAACATAGACCCCACCAACCTAAAATCTCAAACAACAAATGAAGATGAAGAAAAAGCAAATATACTTGCTGACTATTTCTCCAGTGTATTCACAAAAGAACAGTCAGGGCCTATACCAACCATACCTAAAGTAAACAATAAACATGCGATGGACAAATTAAAACTAACTGAAAATATAATACTACTGACGTTAAAACAACTTAATATAAGCAAATCGCCTGGCCCAGATGGACTAGGCGCCAGGCTACTAAATGAGTTGTCAGCAAGTATTTGTCAACCCTTAAAACAAATTTTTGAAACGTCGATTAAAACTTCCTGCATTCCCAATGACTGGAAAGAGGCTCAAATATCAGCAATTTATAAAAATGGAAACAAGAAACTAGCAAGTAACTACCGCCCAATAAGTTTAACAAGCATAGTATGTAAATGTATGGAAAAAATTATTAGAAATCACATTACAAACTACATGAAAGTAAATAATCTATTTAGTCAAAAACAATATGGATTTATATCTGGCCGATCAACAGTTCTACAACTAATCAAAATAATAGATGACTGGACTAAAGAAATGGATAAGGGCAACCATACTGATGTTATATATATGGATTTCAAAAAAGCCTTTGACACCGTGCCACACAAAAGATTAATTAGCAAATTAAAAAGCTTCAACATTTCAGAAGAACTGATTAACTGGATAGAATCATTCATCACAGATAGAAAACAAAAAGTTTCAGTAAATGGAGACGAGTCTAGCTGGAAAGAGGTAATATCAGGGATACCCCAGGGTTCCGTTCTAGGACCCTTACTTTTTGTTCTATATGTTAATGACCTCCCAGATCTAACAAATTCAAATACATTTCTATTTGCTGATGACATAAAGATATTTAGAACAATAACACATATAGATGATCAGGATGTACTTCAACATGATTTAAGCATACTAGAACAATGGAGCGACAAGTGGTTGTTAAAATTCCATCCTGATAAATGTGTACACATGGAAATTGGGAAAAATAATATTGGTGAAAGTAAATATTTTATGGCAACAAATAATGTCAAACATGCTCTTGTCACCACAGACAAACAAAAAGATTTAGGAGTAATTATTGACTCAAAACTTTCTTTTGATGATCACATCAACCAAGTGGTTAATAAAGCAACCAGAATGACAAAAGTAATCAGAAGAACTTTTCAATTCTTAGATACATACACTTTCTTGCCACTATACAAGACTATGGTTAGATCCCACCTAGATTATGCAATAGCAATATGGTATCCATTTAAGACGAAACATAAAATAGCCATAGAAAATGTCCAGAGAAGAGCCACAAAAGAACTACCTGGTATGAGGGAGTTATCATATATTGAAAGACTAAAATTACTTAAGTTACCCACATTAACATATCGTAGGTTAAGAGGAGACATGATTGAAGTGTATAAAATAATGCATTACATATATGACAACAAATCTGCACCAAACCTTCCTAAGTGGGAGGATGTGGCATCACGATCCAGTAACAGAGGACACTCCCTTAAACTGTTCAACCAAAGAGCAAAACTAAACATAAGAAAAAATGCATTCCCGCTTAGAGTGGTTGAACCATGGAACAGTTTACCTGATTCAGTAATACAAGCAAAATCAATAAATTCATTTAAAAACCGCCTTGATAAATTCTGGTCAACCCAGGAGATATTATACGACTATGAAGCCCCACTAACATTAAACACTGGAACCGGAAAACACAAACTCTTAATACTAGACCCCGAAGAAGAAGATCTGATCATTGAGGAACCGAGAGGATCCTGCGATCAGAACAGTCCTAAGGTATCCTAAGGTATAAGACGACCAGTCTTTTCCAGTAACGTGCCGTGTCATGTTTACGTCGGAACGACGTGTTGCGGCTTTCCGTAAATTGACGTGTTGTGTCTGGCCATTTGCGGGAAAGTTCACTGCGCTTCCAAAGTTGGCCTCCGCATCGACGTGGCTTCAGAATTTCTAACCTCACGCGTTCAGTGATGACCGCTGATACTCACTTATGCAGTATGTACTTGCTGATTTTCATTCTCGGCGCCAAATGTGATGTATTTAAAACGTATGTTATTAACGACCACGACAATCTTGACATGGTCAAACGTGATTACAGTTAAAACGGCACTTAGGCAGACTTACGGGAGCATCAATTGTTCGATACACATACAGCAGGCAGCTAACAGGTTTTAGCAAGATTAGTTATCGTTAGTAAATCAACACGCAGTTAACTTACATATGTGTGGAAAACTGTTAGTGTTATGGACAATTGTCGCGTGAATTGAAGCCTGAAGGGAGTAGCGTGCTTTGATCTCTCCACTATACTTACTTGTTCAATTCAAATCAAGTCCCCTATCCTCTTCTTGGCGAGTTCACGAAGGCGACCAAGAGTCGGATAAGCGAGACTATTGCTGGAGTGTGCCATCTTACAGGAGATGAACATTATTTAGATTTTTGATGGTTGCTCAAATTCAAAATGGCCGCGTACGTGTCAGCTCTCCGGTGGTGGCGCCCGAATGGATGTGCCAGTAGGGCCTATAAGATTTACGTAAAATGTCGCAGTAAGTATAGTAAGCGTACGGAGAATTAAAATAATATGTTCAGTTGTAAGCATCTAAAGCGAGTCCTAGGCAGGGACCGGGGACCGTTTCACTAAATTCAGAGTGTATAGCATGCCGAAAGCACCGTGTGTCGTAAATAGTACATACGCTGGCCCAAACGTACAGAGTAGTCATCGTGCCAAATTTATGCGTGATACATAAATTCTATGATAGTTTGCGCTAATCATGGTACGTTTAAGTTTACAATTGTAATTATTATGTCGTCTGGCACGGAGTCAAAGTTTATCGGTCGTCTGAGGTCACGTTTCTCACCGTGGGTTGCATGTTGTCCACAGCGTTTGGGTGCGCATACGGAATACGAGAGGGGCATACTTTCACAGACTTTCGACACGCGTTTACATTAGGCACGTTACATCGGGCAAAGCCGGGCACTGTGGCTAGTGTGTAATATTACACTGGTGAGTGGTGACATGTGTTAATTCAATATGTTACATGTGCTCTGTGTGCTAAAAAGTAAGTGGTGATCCAGACAAGAGACCCGAAGATGTGTACGTGTGCGTGAATCATACGTAGACTGGGAAGGTTGGAACGCATGAGCCACGCTTCAGGTGGTCTGCGGCAAACCAAAATTAAAACAATTTTTAACACTGCAATTGTCGGACAGCTGCACGTGTTCGGCATGCATCTTGAAGGCGTTACGACCTAGCCTTGTGAATCTCAAACCAACCGAGGACGAACTGAAAATGAACCACCGCACCTCCAGGGGATGGGACAGCCGAACAAGCTTCTCCTGCCACAGTCCACGACAGACATGCAGTCACTTCCACTCCTTTTTCCCGCCGGCCATTCGATTGTGGAACAGGATCTCCCATGTAGCGTCCTCGGCCAGCACCCTCACAGCCTTCAAAGCTGCAATTGAGGGTTGGGTAAAAAACACAAAATCGATTCATACTCTTAAAAAAACATTCTTCTTTTAAATGCGTGTGGAATATTCCTCTTGTACAGACATGCTATAATGTGAAGAAGGAAGTGCTGACACCTCACGGCTCTTGGGTATTCGAGGCTACATTTTCACATTAAATTTAATATGTTTCAGTTTATTTTATTTTAACACTGTGATTCAGCGCTTTTAACAAATGTTTGGGATGTAAGGTATAACTATTCGTTCTTTTAAAAAGTCAGTGCATCGTATAACGGATATTTCAACAACGGAACAATATCCGCTAGGTGGCATCACTTTGTTTCTTACTGCGTTTAATGTTTTATAAAATATTTATTTTAAAAAACAATGTTATCTGGTCACAGCTTCAATGTTGTAGTCCTCACATTTTGATGCATTTCTGTTCAATACTTTTCTAAGGAGTAAACATTGCCAAGAGAATACTTGTGCCGTCAACTGGTTCGTCATCTAGTGAAACTTCACGGGTGGAGAATCAGATGTCTCACTAACATCTACCGGTGGCAAGTGACTGCAAATGGGATGGCGACTGTTACGCTGGAAGTTGTGAATCCAGAGAAGAAATGCAATGCTGTGATCGGTACAATATTTTGTTGCTACATACTAGTAAACTAGCATTTTTCATCTTAATACCCATAATATTTAGGTTGTGTTAAACACGAAACAACATAAATCTTTATAATTACGTAAACATATTGTAATATCGCCCATAGCATGCGGCCGTCTGTTGGCCTAACCACTGTGCTCGTGTGGAATAACCCTTGTGTGCAATCCTCCAGGACCCTTTACTGACCTAAGGCATTAGTTAGGAGGTTAGGTTTAGATATGCAAGGCACATACAACAGTTGTCAACAGTCTTACTCAAGCCAAGGCTAAGACTAAATCATTACAATTTACAGTAACCGTAGCGTAGCCGTAGGCACTTCATTGAATTACGCAAACTGGGACATTTCGCGTGCGTCGATTCATGATCACCGCAGTCCGTCTCATTTGCCGGGACTGCAGTGATCGCTTTGTTTCAACTCGTGTTTTTGCTCTCTATTTCCGGTCATTGACGTCATTCACTGCTGGGCTGCTGTCGTGAGTAAGTTTATCTTCGTGTACGTCATTTAAATGTTGAAATTTTACCAGAATTAAGTTAATTACATATATTTTACGACCACGTCTGTATTCATTTGCAGATATTATTTTCTAACCAAGTCTAACCTGAAATATTTTGTGCTTAGTCTTATCTATTAGTTTTATTTAGTCTGTGTTGAAAAAATTGGTGTCGTGCGCCGTCGTGAAATATGGTTTTGCACCGTTCAAAATAATCACATTTGAAAGTTCTGTGTCAACAAAACCGATTGCGCGCATCACCGGAGGTGATGCCAGATGCAGATCGTGGTCTTAATCCATTTCTTTGAATTAAAATCTCTACAAAACCAATACTATCTATACCATATTTAAATAATATCCATGTCAATTCTGCAATACTTTGTCTTAGATTTAGATTTGCTAGTTGTAGAAATATGGCCCATGCCAGCCCATACTACGGGTCAAGCATGATAGTCTTAGGCCAGGGCTGGTCATGGCATGTATTTAGACTTAGAAATAATATAAATTTTATTATGCAGTAATTTAAATTAATTGTTGTTAGTTACCTATTAAATCAACAATTTGTTTAAAAAGTTGTTTTTGAGGTAAAATACAAAAATGATTTGATTTAATTTGTTTAAAAAAGTATTTCATAACAAACAGTCACTGCACAGAATTGCTAAAGCATGTTGTAATATAAACCATAAATGCCTTGATCATTTGTTTCATTGTGTGACAACACGCAGTTCTCAAGTATCATAATTATTATGAATTTATGTCACAAAGCATTTTTTTAGAATTTCACATTGCTCTCTTGAGTAACAGAGGCAGGGATATGAAAATTATTTTACAAGATTTGCATGTAGCATCAAAATAGTTGTCATTATATGATACATGATGGCCATTTTATTTCAGATATTGTTTGCAGTTACATGCAGTGACACTGATCTTATGCTGATCAGTGTCTGACAGTTAACTGTGAAGGTAGCAAGCCACAGAGTCATCTGAATATGACACCCATCACCTGTCTGCATGAGTTCACATTTAATCTGGCTGATTATATATATATGATATCTACATTGAACAGTGTCCAGTCAACATGACACGAATATTACTTATAGACATCATGTTGACGAACACAACATTATTTTACAGGATACTGAAATCTTACTGCACAGATCTTGCAGCCTAGTGGCATTAAATTATGAGACAAATAACTGCCAATATTACAAAAGACTATTATGAGCAGAGCAGACTTCTTCTTCAAGACTTGACTCCCATGGGCAACGGGGAGTGATGCAGAAAGCAATCTTGCATTTGGATTCAGCAACGGAATATTGTGAACAATTTATAAACATTTCTTCATCAAGTTCATGTTGAAATGAAGAACATTATGCAGCAGTGAAAATTGATTACTGGACTGTACATTCCTGCAGCATTCATCCAACCAGACACATTATATTACATGGTCGCACGTGGTCGTTTGTGAACTTCGTGGTCATGCGCCTTTTAGTCAAACCCACACTAACTGTCACAGTTTGGAATAGTCAGGAGTGGGACTCGGAATGGTAGAAGGCATAGCTCTCTGACTCTGCACATATACAGGATGTGCAATTAATCGCACACATTTTTCAACATGCGCATCATTGTATTGCACTGCCCTATCCAAATAATACAGCCACAAACAAATGTTGTATCGAATACACTTTGTGTCCTCGCCTTCCAGCAACTCTATGCGCCATCTTTTGCAATACACCCACAGCGTGGCAAAAATGTACTCTAATATTACACAATAAAATACAAGTACATTATCTTAGAACAGATAAAAACTTGATGAGAAAAAGTAAAACATCCACATAATTTCTCGTATTGCTAATGTCTATGCACATTCATGTTTTGCAGCAAACTTTCTGAATGGGAAGCTCAATCACAAACATGCTCACCGCGTGCATGTCGGATATTACGAAAACACAAAACATAAAGGCAAGAAAAAAGACAAAATATTGGTAAGTTGTAAAAATCATCAATGGGTTCTGTTTATTTATGCTTGTTTCTCAATTAAAGCCATTTTATGGTGTTAATTATAACTAGGCAAATGTTATGATCCTTGTTTATAACAAACACTGGTCACCATGCTGTACATTTGTTTCTAAGATAAAACCCTAGCAAGCATTTTCATTGCATGTGCGGCATTTATGCATCAACATTCTGAAATGAACACTCCATCACTTTAAAATCATCTGAAATTACAGCTACCTTCTATAAAAACTCAGTATCGTTTTTTGAAATTGCTTTTCCACCATAAATCCTCAGCAGTCCCTCTCAATATTGAGATATTTTGTCATTCCTTCTCATGATTTCAATCTGTTTAATAGTGAATCTGGTTTGTTGCACCTGTGAACTATGGTTTCTGAGGATTTAGGTTATTAGTTCATTATAATTGTCTAATTTTCACAATGAGGTGTGAAACTTGACTTTTAAGTTTGGTGGTAAAGACTGTAACCTCTGTGTGCCGCAGGTGGCCGAGACCGCGAGAATGCAGTATGTTGGATATAGCACCGGCCCCTCAGCACCCCGAGCAAGTGCCTATTCTAAGTAAGTTCACTTTTCCTGGCAGAAACCTCAAAGTCCCAGTTCTCTCAGTTCTTTAAATAGATCTGCATCCTCAATTTAATGTTTGTCTACATCACAATCTAAGTTATGCATATGATCTCCGTAAAATTTTGCTTTGCCTGCAATGTTTACATTGATGATGTGTGCATTACAACCACATTACAGTTCTCACATGAAAAACTGCCTGGAGCTGTGTGTGTAATTGTGCAATATCCATTTGTGATGGTTTGATGGACCTTGTTGCTAAGCAACAGGTCACATGTTAGATAGATTACTTTGATTATATTCAAATGTGCATGGTTGCTTGCACACAGTTTGTACACTTATTAAAATTGTTGTTCAAAGGATTGATAGTGAAATCAGATATGGAATAACTTATTCATTTAATATATTATCCAATTAATTTAATGAAACTACATAACACACATACAACTGAGCTAACATATTGTGGTTGATACTATAGGTTAGATTTGTCTTGAACTGAATACAAAACAAGAAATTATTTTGAATTGTGGATGGCCTATTAACATAAAAAGAACTGTTTGGCAAATTTTGTGACATATATTGTGGTGTTGCGAACTTCTGTAAAATGTTAGAGTTTGGATGTTGCTTGTAGATACCTGGTAGGGGTGCTCAACAAAAAGACAGGCAAGATGAAGGTATACGATGCTGACATGTTCAACTTGAAGCCAGTTCTCACAGGTAACAAAGCTGATCAACATTTTATTGTTAATGACAATTGGACAGTGTTGTGTTTGTGGTGGTTCAGTTATGTAAAAACATTTGAAATTAGTAGTTGACCAAAATAATGTGCTATGTAGCTACATCAGTTTGAATGAAGAAAATAAATCGGAATACAGGTGTAAAGATAAATAAAGAAACTGTAGGAACGATGTGACTGCAAGTAGTTGGTGTCAAATGGTTTCATATGTGTCAGGGCCATTCAATGTTTTGAAAGCTTGCACTAATGTAGATGAGAATATTTTGTACTCTTGGCTTTTTATCCATGTTTTTAAAATAATATTTTTTTGGTGGTTTTTATCCAGTTTGGTATATTAGAAAAGACGCTGGATAAAAACCCACTCGTATTGTTATTGTATATGAATCCCAATGATCCATAAACATATTGTTTATTTTGCAGATGTGTCGGATTGTTTATTAAATTTTTTGGTACACTACACAAGTCTATTATGGCTTGGTTTGTGCAGTTTATTATGAATTCTGCTGCAAATTTGTGAATGCAGCATTGCATGATGGACTGCGCGGAATGTCTATACTATTTTCCAAAGATGCCTTACATTGGAATTGTTTTGTTTGGCAGTGGAAGATGAGGTAGAGCAAGATGAAGCGGATGCCTCAATGACATACATGGAACAGGTGGGACAATATTTCAGGGTTATGCATTGGAAGGGAGACTCGGTCTTCCCTTGTGGAGTTTGTCACAAGTTTGGGAAATTTATAAGCTACAAGACGAAAGGGTTGGTCAATTTCAAAGTTGATAAGCAGTATTGAAGTTCCTTCAATGGATTGAAGATCTGGTTTCTTGATTGTTATAATATAGCATAATTACCTCACAAGAAACTCTCTTGAATATTTTGACTGCATCTCGCAGTCTTCGCCAGCAGAATTACGTTACAGGTGTGTCACATGACCACGACACAAGCTGGATCATTTGACAACATGAATGAGAAGTTGTAAAAACACTACGTGGGCTGGAGAAACTGATGTGAAAGGTAGCTTGCTGGAAGAACCACTGCCATTTTGATGCATGTTGTCTCCATGACAACGTAACTCCTAAGAGCCTACAACTACGGTCAACAGTAAAGTGGAAAAAGCAACAACAATCCTGAGAAAAGCAGAGAAGAAGTTGTTAAAAATCAGAATATCTCGGTGCCACTTAACGGTAAATAAATTACAAGATGAGAAAGAATTATTAGAAACGAACCTGCGTACGAAACTAACAGAGATAGAGGAAGTGACAGCGTTCATCGAGCATGTGCATGACACACCTTTCCGGCAAACACGGGAAAAACAACAATGGGAGTAAGATCAGCTGTTAGTGTTACGCAAACAAAAAGTTGACCCGGATACTGTTGTGTACTTGTATGCCAGTGAATATCACCATCGAATAAGTATAATTCAAGAAACATTTAATTGGCAGAACAACTGAAAAAATACATGTGGTCACTTCCACAAAACAAGATGGCAGACACTGTAAAACAATTGGTCAGAGTTTGGTCAATGGTCACTAGAGGGTGGTTCAATAATAACAATGAGTGCCACTGACATACAATAGCATGGACTGCAATATCAGTTAATACAACATATTGTTCATATAGCATGGAATGAGAAACATGACAGATACCATTACAGACAGGTGGGTCGTCAATCTTGCAAACCGACGGTTAAACAGTGATGATGTCAGTTTTTGAAGAAAGGGTTAAATTTCGCGGTTACGCCACAGAGCCTCCCCGTAGGCGATCTGATTACGGCAACAGAATTGGCAAGAACAGTTCTTTGTAAGAACATCAAGGAGAAACACAAGGCCGACGGGTTGAGAAGTGATGTAGTTAAAGCTGTGATGAAACACAGGTCCAAGCAGAACAGAGCCAATATATCACTGGAAGAGAGGAAAGCACTGCAAACATTAAGGAGAGACAAGACGATCAAAATCTTACCGGCAGACAACGGTAGAGCAAGAGTGATAATGAAGACCACAGAATATGACGCTAAGATAACAGAATTACTAGCAGATGTCACCACCCATGAGAAATTGAAAAGGGACCATACTAGAGTGTACAAAGGCAAACTAGTTAACACCGTGAAAGAGTGGAACAATCAATTTCTGAGGCCCTATACCACAGGATCTACCCAACATCAGAAACAATCCCCCAGATTCTATGGATTGCCTAAGATCCACAAGGACAGTGTACCAGTAAGACCTATAGTATCGGGTATAGGCAGTACTACATACAAGACGGCAAAGTTTCTAGCCACCATTCTGAGCCCACTGGTTGGAAAAACCGAACATTTTGTGAAAAGCAGCACTTGGTATTGGTGATCAAGGACCAATTAAACCAGTTACACAAGACTGAAAGACACGTGAACTATCAGTGAACCAGATCATCACACTGTTAGAAATCTGTCTGAACACCTCATACTTCAGTTACGACTGAGTGTTCTACAAACAGAAGAAGGGAGCAGCCGTGGGTCACCGGTACAGCAGCCGTGGGGTCACCGGTACAGCAGCCGTGGGGTCACCAGTACAGCAGCCGTGGGGTCACCGGTACAGCAGCCGTGGGGTCACCGGTACAGCAGCCGTGGGGTCACCGGTACAGCAGCCGTGGGGTCACCGGTACCCCCCAATAGTGGCGAACCTATACATGGAATATTTCAAAGAAAGAGCCATCAGACATCTGCTTGAGATGTGTGGATGACACATTCACATTACAAGAGAGTGAAGTAGAGCGATTCACAAACCATCTCAACTCGGTGGACGAGAACATCAAGTTCAGTGTAGAACCGGGACAGGACAATAGGCCAACCTTCCTAGAAATGTGTATATGTCTGAAGGACAATGGATCAACCAAGGTAAAGGTGTACTGAAAGGCAATCCACACAAATCAGTATTTGAACTGGGACTCTAATCATCACCTAGAGCATAAACGATCGGTAGTGAGAACACTCCTACAAAGAGCAGAAAGCCTGGTAACAGAAGATGAGGACAGACCAAAGAGGTGGAGCATATCAAGAAAGTACTGAAAGCGAACGGCTACAAACCATAGATGTTTAATATCACTAAACCAAGGAGACAGAAGGAGATCAACACCACAGAAACCAGTAGGAGACAACACTTCATAGGCCTGCCCTACATCAAACTGTCAGAACAATTGGCAAGGATTTCAAATCCTATGACATACAGCATACCACAAACCTATCAACACACTGAGGTCATTACTGGTGCACCCGAAGGACAGGATAAAAAAGGCAGCAAGGTGTGGTGTGGTTTATGACATTCAATGCCTAGAATGTGACCAGCTCTACATAGGGGAAACAGCAAGAGCACTTGGCACAAGATTGAAAGAACATCTGTCAGGTCGCCAACCCCTATCAGTCATAAGTGAACATAAACTGAACAGTGTTCATTGAAAGACATCACAGTTTTAGACCACGGGGAGAACTGGCACCGAAGATAAAGGTGGCAATCAGCATCCACAGAGAAAAACCTACATTGAATCGCGACATTGGCCAGGAACTCCCAGCGGTCCTTCTCCATCTTGTGTCACATGACAGTGGTCATGTGACACACCCGCAACATAATATTTTCTGTACTTCAATAGTTATTCCTTTTATTTTAATATTCATGTTGCAATTTGGGGACACTTTCACTGGAATTTAATGTTGTTAGGTTGACCGCCTGACGAGTGCCTTTGGAACGACGCGGAAAAAACGAGCGATGTCATCGCGACTGAAAAATACCCTAACGGGAGAGGTGCTCAAGTCGGCTGTAGGGTCAGCCGTGAATGAGGTGCTAGCCCGGGAGCAGGAGTTGGGATTAGCTCCAGGTATTGTCCAGTTGTACCCTCACATCCATCCTCTCTATGTTAATACAGTAACGTTGTGGGCAGTGAAGTTGTATCTCCTCCCAAGTGTCAAGGTCCACCCGTCTCTTTCTACGTTCTTGGCTTCCTTGCATCATTGGCCATAGATCTACCAACTGTTGGTGTATTTCAAAAAATACAAAGACGGTTATTTGGAGTTATTTACTTACATGTTTGCGGCTCACACAACATATATTAAGTGGTGAGCCACCCCACAGGGGGCACCACTGGTGTTTAAGATAACATGAACTAATAACGGATAACTGCTGTGATTGGCTTGTTACTCCATGGTCGGGTGTAATGTAATTGTAAGTAGTACTTTGGTCAATTTAGGAAAACAATGCTGCCATGAAATTTGGACTGAAATGAGTTACAGTCAAGAAAAAATGCTTTTCATGAAAGTAATCAACTAGTTAAGGTTCTGAGAACAAGTGGCGTTTGTGTTATAAAATATATTCCATCATTCATTTCTGTTGATTGTCAGAGGTTTGGATTAACTGCGCCTGACATTTTAGTTCGGCCTTGTAACGTTTCACACACAACATTTTTTCAAGTGGCTGATGATAATAATTGTTTATTTATCGTTCCATTATATGGAATCAGCCTGGGATGGTAATTATTAGTAGGAAGTTCACTGAATCAGTTGTGCCTGGTTCCTGGTCAGGAGCGTGGAAACCAGCCAACTTCAAAGGTACTTCCGGGTTGGAACCCTGCTGCATTTGTTGTTCATTAATGTTTAAATTGTAAACAAATTATTCAAATTATACATTATTTACACTAATTGCAATTAGTGTCAATAATGTATAATTTGAATGATTTCAACATTAATCAACAACATTAATCAACAACAAATGCATCAGGAAACCTACTAAACAGATGTATCTTAAGATGGGATGGCTTGTTCTATACTGCATTGTTGTATCTTGTTTGTTTTGTTTAATTTGACAGCGCCGATTCAAGCCTCCTCCGGACTGGTGCCTCCACACAATAAAGATGCAACCAGACCACAAGATGTGTATCTTCTCGAAGACAGTATCCTTTGTCAGACGAGATGATAATCACATGCACAAATGATAGATCCATTACGTTACTTTTTGCCTAGCAATCAGATCCAACAAGCTTATTAAGAAGACCGCCACAAATAAATAATGATCTTTTGATAAACATTATTTTTTAAAATTCTTCCTAAGGGTGTTGAGTTTAAAACATAAGAATATGTGTAAAATTATATACTATTAATAAAAAGTAAATAATTACATTAAAGATTATACTGTATAATGTAAAGATATATGTAAAAGAAATCAAATAAATGTTCTTATTAAATAAAAACTGCAAATGCAAAGCTGTTGTACATTCCATCATACTGGTCATTGAAATTGCTCACACAATAATTCAATAAACCTCTTCATTCTTGTCATGGCTCCAACATTGTTCTGAGTGAGCCCAAAGGAAAATTTCCTTAGTATGTAAACCGTTCTATAGACAATAAAGGTCGTCAATTTGAAGTGCAAAATTACGTGTCATATATGTGTCAACTATTATACACAATTTACAGTTATATGAATGTTGTATAATGCACCAGAAGCACTTTATTTTGTTTTGCTGCTGATCGTTATTGTAAGATAAGCTCTGAAATATTTTCTCCATCATAATGTTCCATGTTTTGTTTCTAATCCTTCACCAGTATCAGTCATCAGTACAGAAGAAATGGAAGCTCTGAAGATACCAATAAAAGCGTGGTTGAACACAACAAACAAAGATATTTCAGTTGAAGGGTAAATGTTGTGTTTTCCCGAAATATGTGTATTTGTTACATTTGCTAATGTTTCTGAGTCGTTTGTGCAATGTGTATACTATACAATATAGGTATTATAATAGAAGAGTGCACAACAATTGTCGGCGTCCACTATGACCGCTCGCCTTTCAACATCTGTATCGTTACAATGCGACGCCAAATCTAACTTCCACGAACACAACCATACGCCCAAATGAATCAACTTTGTGCCGTGATTAATAACAACTTTTGATAATACGTACAATGTTATTTTGAGTAAAGGACTGGTACTGTGAAAGTTTATTGTGGACGCTGACAAATGTTGCACACTCTTCTGTTATAATACCTATATTGTGTAATATACACATTGCACAAACGACTCAAGCAGTTGTGGTTGCAGTGATCGGACTAGTTCATGTTTAGTGGAACAGCCCGATCGGACTAGCTGGGATTATCTGAATTAATTTACGCCGTGAACAAGCTAGTTGGGTGTTATGATGGAAAAGGGAATGCCAATGAAAATTATAGATCAAGTGGTGCAACTTAGTGACTAGTCCGACAATGTTGGTCCTTCGTCACTGTCAGGCTTCAAATTCTGCTGGCATCGCCTTGTCCACCACTGCCGTTTTGCTGA
The DNA here is from genome assembly GCA_963995525.1 of Escarpia spicata. Lineage (NCBI taxonomy): Eukaryota > Metazoa > Annelida > Polychaeta > Sabellida > Siboglinidae > Escarpia > Escarpia spicata. Next base: position 13,437,176 of record OZ023215.1, on the reverse strand, counting down.
TTAAACTAGTAATTTCTTCTGATGATTGCAGTTGGATCTACGAAATGACATGTATTTGTTTCTATTAATGATATTTAGTTGAACATTTAATTGTAATAAGAAACAGCTTGTTTTCTTTATGAAATAAAGCCACTTTTACTCTGTGCCATAACTGTCACATATATATATGATACAACAGTATGATTGATGGTACCTGGCACATTTATTTTTAAGGACTAGTAAAACAATATCAGGACTAGTTGTTTTTGAGTCAGCCAGTCCGACGGACTAGCTGTCAGCTAAATCCATCATGCACCCTGATTATTTGAATGTCCCGCATCCAGTGGGTTTCTGTTCTGTTCTGTTCTCGTGTCAGACTTGTTTCAAACAAATCAAACCCACCTAGTATCCACTATGGTATGTTAGCTCATTTGTACAAATTTGGTGTTGGTGAACTAACCAGATAAAGTATTCAAATATTTTTGAATGAATCCAACAAACATATTGTTGTAAAATTGTTTGTGAATGAAATATGATTATTAAACAGCAAAACGATACCATTGACACCGCACGAAAATGTTTTTCACAAATCTAAAATCTTCTCAGAAAATGCTAAAGGTGTCGTGTTTAACTCCCAGTCACATGTATTTCCCTCTAGTGATATCTCTATTTCAGTCTGATCTAGAAATTCTGTCTGCCAGAAAATTTCAATCCATTGGATAATACAGTATACACAAACGAACAGCCATACCATCAACAGAATCTTGTAAAATGAAATGTGTTATCCATTTGGGGGCATGGTTATTGTAACCAAGAGAATTGTTTTTGTTGTCTCTTATTAGGTACCCTGATTGCGTGGCATCCCACCTACAAATGTTGCCTATTGACCAGAAGTCTCGCGTACGCAAGGCCTCCTCTCTTATGTACCTACACTACATGATCACACTCTACCACAAGAAATCAAGAGAGCTCAGCAGAAAAGGTATTTAATCATGGATTTGTGAACAAAAAGCACATCCTTCCAACAAGGCATGTTTAAACATGACTAGTTGGTAGGATGTGTTTTTTAATTTGTTCACAAATAGTTTCCAATTGTGCCCAATATAACATTAAAGTAAGATTATATTGTGAGCAGGAATGCCTTTGTACACTTTTTAGAAATACAAGAATATTTGTTGTATATATGTGATGTGTACAAATAGTTTTGAAATGCAGCGTTGTTACATAAACATATCAGTGGGTTTATGTTACTATTACCACGACATCAGATGATGACAAAAACTGATATGCAATATATTGATCTCATCCATTGATCCATCCATTCTATCAAATAGTATCAATCTCATCCAACTATTCTGTCCATCTAACTGAACTATCCTTCTAATATCAGTCCAACTGATCTGTCTGTCTAATCATTATATCCAACAAGTATATCCATCCAAGCACTATATCCATATAATCCATCCAACAGGTCTATCAATCGTATCTATCCTATCTGTCCATCAAACCATTCTACCCAGTTATCCAACCACTCTGTCCAAGAAGTGCATCCATTCAACTGTTCCGTTCACCTCAAATATTCATCTAACCATTGTATCCTTGTCACCATTAATAAGACTAGGGGACTGGAGTGTTGGGGGAAGGGTAGTACCTCTGACAGTCGAACATGCCGTGCTCCTCAGAGTAGTTCGTCTGCTTTGGTCCCCACCTGACACTCAACTCCTGACTGCGGCTCCTAGAAGCTGTTCGCATGCAACAGCGGCCACACCCTGGTAACCGCTTCGACTGCCGGGCTAAACCAGGTGAGGGTAGTAGACGGGTCTCAAACCCTCGGTGAATTAGGGCATGTCTACCTTACCATGTGAAGACTGGTTCTGGCAGACCGAGCGGAGGAGACCATCCAGTGGTTCAACGAGCAGAAAGCAGGAACCAGCAGCATGTCGTGGAGCGTGCAGAGCACGATGAGACACAGAAGACGTCATGGTTGTCCACTGCGCCCTGTTTCATCTCCAGCCATCTGGACTCTGTCTTGTCACTGGGTCTAGGTGGGACGCGGGTACTGAGAGTGATGCTGACGGTGCACAACTCTCCGTCACTATAATCTAAGTCAACTTCATCACTTTCATACAACTTCAAAAGTCCTGTGGCGATGGGCGAGTGATAAGGCAGCAGGTGTGGATACACTGGGACGCGGGTACTGAGAGTGATGCTGACGGTGCACAACTCTCCGTCACTATAATCTAAGTCAACTTCATCACTTTCATACAACTTCAAAAGTCCTGTGGCGATGGGCGAGTGATAAGGCAGCAGGTGTGGATACACTGGGAGCTGTAGCCACAGAACTACACACAGGCGGCTCAGGCCATATGATCGCTTTTCACTGACTGAAGCAGAAGTGGAACTCGGCAGCCCCTTCAGTGACTGAGCAACCCTCTTTAGAATTGCACTTGTCACAGGAAGGGGCTAGGAAAGGTGCTCTAAAAATTGCCTGCTTCACCTCACCATGGCCAGCTCGCTGCAGCTGGCGGGGATCCCATAACAGCGGTGAGAATGACAAACGAAAGAAAATCAAAGTGACTCCTATCACCTTCAGTGCATTGGACAATGCTTAAGCTGACATGCCGGAAAGGCGAACTGCTTTGGTGGGCAGAGAGCTTACCAGGTATAAAGTCAACATCGCCGCTCTCCGTGAGACATGCCTCACTGAAGAAGGACAGCTTGCAGAAATTGGGGCAGGTTACACGTTCTTCTGGAGCGGCCAAGCCAGAGATGACCGGCGTGAGGCTGGCATGGGCTTTGCAATGAAGAACGAACTCGTGAGCAGGCTAACCTGCCTCCCCAAGGGTGTAAACGATCGTCTCACGACACTGAAGCTGCCACTTGTAGGCAAAAAGCAGGCAACAATTGTCAGCACTTACGCTCCCACGATGACAAACCCAGAAGACACCAAGGAAAAATTCTATGATGACCTTCACTCCCTGAAAACATCAACACTAAAGTCGGACCAGCTGATCATACTCGATGACTTCAATGCCAGGGTAGGCACAGGCCATCAACCTTGGGAAAGAATAATTGGGAAGAACAATGTTGGGAGGTGTAACAGTAATGGTCTCCTACTCGTGCAGTTTTGTGCTGAACATGAGCTACTTATCACCAACACAATCTCCCGTCTCCCAGTCCGCAACAGGACGACTTGGATGCATCTCAGTGATTTCATCATCATCAGGAAACGGGACAGGCAGGATGTATGGGTGACCAAGAGCATGTGATGTGCAGACTGCTGGACTGACCACCGACTCATCGTCCAAGATGCGCATGAAGATCCAGCCCAATAGACGTCCACAAGGAAAGAAAACCTCTGTGCACTTGAACATCTCTCGTCTCAAAAAGGACAGAATCAGGCAACTGTTTGTGGATGAAATGGAAGAGAAAACAAAAAATATTCAGATTACTGACAACATTGAGGACAGCTGGATTTCCTTCCGTGACACTGTCTACTGCACAGCCTTCAAGACACTCGGCCCCAACAAGTGAAAGCACCAAAACTGGTTTGATGACAACAATGAGCAGAGAGAGAAGATTCTCAGTGAGAAACATAGTCTGCACAGAGCCTACCTCAATAACAAGTCTCCAGCTAAGAAAGCTGCCTACAACAACATCTGCAGCACTGTCCAACAAAAGCTGCGAGACATGCAAAACAAGTGGCTGAGCCAGAAGGCAGAAGAGATCCAGTCCTGTGCTGACAGCAAAGACATGAAACGTATTTAAAAACGGTCTAGCTCGTCCCCACTACTCAATGCTAACGAAACAACACTGCTCACTGAGAAATCCCAAATCCTGGAGAGATGGGCAGAGCACTTTGATGCCATCCTCAACAGACCATCCCAAATCAACGAAGAAGCAATCAACAGACTGCCCCAGGTTGACATCGACCCTGACCTAGACAAGCCACCAACACTGCTGGAAACCAAAAAAGACATTAGTCAACTATCAAGTGGTAAGGCTCCCGGAGTTGATGCTAGCCCAGCAGAAGTCTACAAACATGGCTGTCCACAACTGCTTGACAACATCACACAGCTGTTCCAATCCATGTGGGCACAGGGAGACATTCCGCAAGGGAAATCACCAAGCTTGCGACAACCACAGAGGGATTTCATTCCTCTGCACCACAGGAAAAGTCCTTGCCAGAGTCCTACTGAACAGGCTCATCCTACAACTCAAGCAGGGTCTTCTACCAGAAAGCCAATGCGGCTTCAGGAAGGAACGGGGAACTACTGATATGGTATTTGCTGCTCGGCAGCTGCAAGAAAAATGCCAGGAACATAATGTCAACCTCTACACCACCTTTGTCGACCTTATCAAGGCCTTCGACACTGTCAAGTCGTGAGGGACTCTAAAAAATTATGAGTAAGTTTGGATGCCCAGACAGATTCATCCTGATGGTATGGCAATTCCACAACGGCATGCAGGCTCATATCATTGATGATGGAGAGTTCTCTGCTCCATTCCCTGTCACCAGTGGAGTAAAACAAGGCTGTATGCTAGAGCCAAACCTGTTCAGCATAATGTTTTCAGCAATGCTTGCTGATGCCTTCCAGGACAGTGACCCAGGCATAGACATCAGGTATCAAACAGATGGCAAGCTCTTCAATCTGCGATGCCTGCAGGCCAAGACCAAGATCCACGTTGACAGGCTTCGAGAGTTCCTGTTCGCTGACGACTGTGCACTGAATGCTAGAAACGCAGCAGACATGCAGTGCAGTATGGATCTGCTCTTCCCCCCCCCCCACTGACAACTTCGTATTCACCATCAGTACAAAGAAGACTGAATGTTGTACCAATCAACGCCAGGGAAGCCTTACCAAGAGCCGACTGTGACGGAGAACAACCAAAAGCTGGCAGTAGTAGACAAGTTCACCTACCTAGGGAGCACTCTTTCAGTGTCTTGCTGTTTGTACATCAATGACGAAACCAGTGCCCGAATCACAAAGGCCAGTGTGGCCTACGGAAGACTTCGCTCGTCAGTGTGGGAATGCAGAGGAGTGAGCCTCACAACCAGGCTGAATGTCTACAGAGCTGTCGTCCTCACTACCCTACTCTATGCATGCGAGACCTGGACTGTCTACCAACATTTCCATCTGTGCTGTCTTCGCAAGCTGCTGACAGTCAACTGGCAGGTCAAGATTCCTGACGCTGAGATCCTTGAGCAGACTGGCATGTCCGGTGTCTACACTTTGCTGCGGGTGTCTCAACTCTGCTGGGCTGGTCACATCACCAGAATGTCAAATGAGCATCTCCCAAAGCACATCCTCTATGGTGAACTGCAGACTGGTGCACACTCCCACATCGGTCAAAAGAAACGCTTCAAGGACACCTTGAACGTCTCCATGAAGGACTTTGACATCACCCTACTTCATGGGAGACCCTCGATCAGGACTGACCAGCTTGGCATTCTGCAATCTCAAAGGAAGCCACTACCTACGAGCAGCACCGTATCAAGACAGCCTTAACCAAGTGGATAGTGCACAAAGCTCGGGCAAACAGCGTCTCTACTGCCTCATCTCTGCCAGCAGCGTTGTCCGCCCCCACTGCTCCAGAAACTTTCAGACAAGGATATGCCTCGTCAGCCACCTCCCAACCCACACACCCAATACCATGGATGATGACGAAGATTATCATCTTCGCTACTGAAGGATGAACACCATATCCATCTGTCCAACCTTCTCTTCATCACGTCAAGCTTTTCATTACATGTCATCCACTCACCCATCTTTCATTCCAAGCTTCTTGCACTATACCACATACAAGAATAACAAGATGATCCATTGTAGAGATATTCCCCGAGACACTGGAGATACCGGACATTGTGAAAAGGAAACTTCTCAGTAGATTCACGGTGACATCATGTAACGCTGTAGGCAGAACTGTCAGGTATGTTTACATTATTGATTTTGCTACAGCATAAAATATCAACAAACAACAAGCAAAGCAGCAACCAATTACATAAATTTATAAATAATTAAATGGTACCAGTTTTTATCAATTGTTTTTTATTATTATAACCAAATAAAACCAAAGTAAGCAGTGTTCTTATAATGTATGTTTATTTTAAATACTTCTTGTTACGACATTGTGTAATTATTACCTGTGAAGTGGAACAACATGGTGATTATAAACATATACAAATGTATACCTTAATCTTCCTTGTAATCCCTTGTATAAAGTGATGACCCTGACTATTTTTTGTTCTGTAAAATAAACACTTTCCCTAGCAGTTCAACATATGTGTTGAGAAATTGTATAGGATCTAAAGGGTTAACACTATCTTCATAACTTATATTCGGCCTGTCCCCTTTTCTGCAATCTCACTGTTTATTTGTCTTCAAAATGTGCTCATTTATTTGCTTTTGTTATTATATGTGAAGAGAATAGTTGTGTGAAGAAATTCACTGACAACAGTTGAAACATTATGAGAAAAACATATAAATTGACTGTCAAATAAGTAAAAAGAATAAAAAGTAAAAAAGTAAAAAGGTAAGTTCTTATATAGCACAGTATCCAGTCATCAGGACTGCTCAAATCGCTTCACACTTTACTCCCTGGCAGACCTGTTCAATCGAACACGATCTCGACTTCTCTCGAGATGAAAGAATACCGATAATTTTGTTAATATGTGGAGCCTCACTGTTAAGGTCACCCTTGGGACAGGACAGAAGTGACTTGACTAACGAGGTGACCTTATTAGTGGGACCACTATACTTTATTGTATGTGGAAATAATTTGGGACTGTCCTAGGGTGACCTTAATTGTTAGGTGTCTGTATTTCTGACTTGACCATAAGTTGAGGTTCCACTGTATCTCACAAAGGGAATCCTAGACGTAAATAATTGTTGTTTTGCAGAGCTCGACCAGCCCGACTGAAAGACATGCTGCTGTCATATATCCTGGTACTGTGTCTCCTTCTGGATGACTTTAACTTGGAATACACAAAACTACGCAGAGATCTCTTGATGTCTCAGATCAAGTATGTCATTCCAGGCAATACTGTTTCATTTATCTTACCATATTGACTGCAAGTACAACATGTACTAAGACACTTAAAAAATAATTAAATTGTCAGCTGTCCAAAAACATGCAATGCACAAAATAATTCTCCGATACACTGTCTGAATACTTAGATACATGAACGAGTCTTGACATCATGTCATCCCTGTTCTATTAAATAATTAAATATTAATAGGCCTTTGTAACTTCACCACAGTTACCTCCTATATCAGCGTCCGATTACAAATGAACAAAAATAAAGTTTTACAGAGGTGTCCGAAAACCTTATGATATTTTATGATACCCTTTAAAAAATTGCATTATGTAAAACTAAAGTTTTGTGCCATGTGGTTTTGCAAAAGTTCATAGTCCACAAAACGTATAGCATTATGGATTGATGGTCATATTGTTGTCACCATGTGTCAAGGGCAAAACAAATTAGTACAGTGGTGCCACCTATTAAGTGGAACAAATATTAGTTCACATTAAGACTACTGTGGATATCATCGACATGAGTAATGTCTTGGCAAACAAGTTTCATCAGTTGAAACTTGAATCGGCGGTTGTTGAATGGTTTTAAATGTTAAATCTCACACCATATGTTGACGAGTGATGGTTTGAACCAATATAAAGGGGTGTACTTTTTTAACTTTGTGATTTATGAGACTGCCCCTTGAGCAGCACATTGGGACCATTAGTTGTACATCATTGTCCTTATTTGGTGTTCGGTCGTCAAGGTGATCCGCCATTTTGGCTATACACAATCGAATGCTGCGCATTGTCTAACCTAAAACCCAAACGATGCAGCGGTATTTCGACAGTAACATACAACAGTAACATACAACAGTAACATACAACAGTAACGTACAACAGTAACGTACAACAGTAACGTACAACAGTAACATACATTTTCCTCATTTGGTTAGACGCTGACGTGTCTTCTTGCAGTTATTGTGTATAGCCCACCAACGGCCATTGCTAGGATACAAAACCAGGTGTCACATAATCGTGTAGTCCCAAATGCACATCCATTGTGCTTCAGTGGGCTTAATTTGAACAATCCGAGAACTTAACTGATGTCTGTCCCCATCTAACAAAAGTCATTCAGCCTCATGAGAATGATGACTATTACTGGATCAAGAGGGAGATAGCCGTCAGTGACCCAATCAACTCATACTGACTGGGAAACATCTGTTGTGTATTTTTTTCAAATTAGTTTTTATTCCTTGCAAAGTGTCTAACTTAGTTTAGGGCTCTACAATTTATCATTTTCTGTTTGCAGGTTGAATAACCACCTCCGAGCGCTTGGTTGCCATATCAGCAGTCAGAAAGTAATCACTGAAGACGGCACACAAGATCAAAGAGGCGTCGCCACTTTACCGGTCCCGATTAAATTCCCAGAACTCAAGAAGAAAACGATAAAAGAACGTCGCTAATGAGACAGTTATCTTGAAGACTCGTACACTGTTTGTTATGTTTTCCTTTTGATCTGACAGTGAAGTCATCCTGGTGTTCTTAAGAAACACATTGTGATGCCATATTTATATCATGCCACTGGTTTACATGTCATACCATCGGTTTACAATCATTTAAACAACAAATGTTTTTGGCAATAGCATACACAGGAATTTGTAAATAAAATTGATTCTCACAAATTTGTAATAACAATTTTGTGTATTCTTTATAAAATGTACTTTGCAATGCATAATTTGATAATAGCTCTGGTCTAGACCATTTGTAGGGAAGTACTTAAAGACAGTGAAGAGACAAACTGGTGAATAGTGGCATACTGTTTATTCATCGTGAGTGAACACTTTTCAGTTTTGTTCCACTCAGATTGTGGAAAATAATGTTTTTTTGTGAGTTTGCTCTTGATTACCTGCAGAATCAACACAAATAAAACTGTAATATGTGTTTTGACTTGCTGGATTATTATGATACTCTTGAACTGTTTCTTTTATTATTATATTTGCCTGTCTTGTAGAGAGTTCCCAGAATAAATAGAATGGCCCTGCAACTTGGCGGACAGGTCAGAAAATCACACTGGGTTGTTCTATTTGTTGTGGGAACTCTCTGTCAAAGAGGCAAACTCTTCTATTTATTCCACAGATGCTCTCATGATATCTTCAAATTACCCATATGTGCCTATATAGTCACAAACCTAAAATATAGATCATAAAATCGTATAGGGAAGATCGAGGCAAAACAGACAAATGGGTCAAAATGGACATTTTGTGCCCAGATCACAAGCACAATGTAATGTGGATGTGATAAAATACCAAATCATGATCACCAGAAAACCGCGTTTAGCACATTTTTCATAACTTTCCACTTGTTTGAACAACATTCATAGTCGCATATGTTAACAATCTGAGAAAAGCTTTGAAGTGTACTTTGTTCAATTTTTTTATGTGAAGAGGTCTCACTTGCCAGCTGCAAGATATCCTAGGTTGATAATTTAGGCAACGCGTCCACTTTGCCCCAGGGGTGGGGAAGTTGTCATGTTGCTGCAGTGGATACATTTTCAGCAGTGTACATCATTGATATATCTAATACTGTACACAACAAATATGTAAACATTTAAACATATGCCATCTTAAGGCTGGGGCCAGAGTGCTTGATAAAAATACTATGAAATATGCTCACAGTAACAGTTGTTTGCTAAGTGATCCACTTGGCCCGATCTCCCCTACTAGAAATGAATTATTTTTACATTCAATTACACATCACGGATTACATTACAAATATGTACATCACGTTTTTGTATACATAAAAGCAAATGCCCAATATAATACAAGGATTTAATTTTGCCAAACCCGACTATGATGCTGCCTCTGTGCATAATAAGTTGATCGTAGACCCTTATTTGGTTTTATTGGAATAATATGCATCTGTTGCTCATGTTAACATCATTGATGCTGTTGCATTCTGTGGCTATGTTAGCAAACAAGTGTTTGTAGCAGGACAGTCGGGTCACCTTCACTCATTACATGTCTTCAACATTTACATTTGCTCCACTGTAAGAAGGCCGACTTCTGATTTTTTTTTTCTCAGAGCTTAAATAAGCATTGGAATTAGGGATTTCTTGGTTGCGTACCAACTCTTTGGAATTACACTTCCACTTGGTATTAGGTCAGTAGTCAATATAATAGAATTTCATTATCAGGTGAAGAATACATTTTATCCGTGCTTATACTACTATAGCTTTCTGTAGTTCCTACCAAAGTCATCCATCAGCTGATCACTTTTATATTGCATACCTACTTTGTGATTGTTTAACCCTTTCACTCTCAGCTCAGACAAGGTTTTATACACAAGGATATGATCATTTGTTATTGTTAATTAAGATAATTCAAAGATGTAAAGTTGGTAACTACAAATGAAATTGTAACAGAATAACTAGAGCAAAATTAGATTATATTATAGTTATATACCCTACACTTGAATTCATTTTAAAATCTATATATAATTTCCTCTGGTTCCCTAAGAAATTACATGCATATTATGAAGAATTTATTTTTGTCTTTATTTCTTTAATATGCTATTATGGTCACCATTACAATATTATTTAGAAATAATATGAAAAGTGAATTGGAGCACAACCAACTAGTAGTCTTTTGGAATTGAATTTATTTATTCAACATATGTACAAAGTGTAATTTCAAATAAGGTGTAAACATGCACATTTGTAAGCAAATCCACCATAAGCAGTGGAACAATGCAACACAGTTAAACATTGAACAATAAGAAAATGTTGAAGAGAAATGCAAGAAGTTATCAACTTATAAATAGCATTCCCCAAACTATACAATTGCACTGGTACAATACAATCAATCATCAATAGAAGTAGTAATTTCTTCCACGAGTTCCACTAATGCTAGTGATGTCAACATATTTTTCCTAAATCCATATTGGCTTTCATACAATATTTGTTTGTCATCTATAAATGACATCATCCTGTTGTGGAAGATCTTTTCTAGGATTTTTTACAACTGACAATAATATATAGGTCTGTAGTCATTAAAATGATTAATATCGCCATTTTTTAATAGCAGTATAACTAGCAATTTTCAAATTATTTGGGAAAATTCCCTTCCGTAACGAAATATTAAAAATATGTGCTAGGGGTCTTATTAGGTACAGTATTAGTTGTTTAACTAGGCACATGTCAATATCATCATCATCTTTAGATTTCCTGCTTTTTGTTTGATTCACCAGGTTAATGATTTCTTCTTCAATAACAGGTTTTAGAAACAAAGTATCTTCAACCACATCAGATAAATAACTTCATTGTAGGAGATCAACATTAAAGTCACCACACGTATAGACCATTATTGTGATCATATTGTAGGAGATCAACATTAAAGTCACCACATATCTTGGGTTTGCTTATCCATTTCCAGACGTTGCAGCCTTGATGGATTGTCTATAGACAGCTCTTTCGTTTGCCAGTCTCCCCACTCGCCAGACGTCTACTCCCATCCATTCCTTTATGTCCTTCCCCCATTGTCTCCTTGGATTATTGTTTTTTTACCATTTTAAGAGCAATTTCTACAGATACAACTTCTGCACAATTATCAATGCATTTAGACTTTTCCGGTAGGTATTTGTGCTGCATTGTGTTGTTAATATATAGTGCAACAGTTGCACTATATATTAATGATACAATGCAACTCCACCTCCCTTTTCACTTGTTCTTGGGCAGGTAAACATTCTGTAGCCATTACTATTAAAGTTTTCATTGTCGTTGAGCCAAGTCTCAGATAGTGCAATTACATCAAATTGCAAATGCAATTCTTTAATGCTGTCCTTTAGCTTATTAAAGTTACTTACTAAACTTTGGCAATTGAAATGTATTCATTATAAAAAAAAGTTTGCAAGGCCTTCCTTCGATATAACAAATTTGTCTTTAAATTGTTTTTCTGTGTAATATCAATTGTTTGTGGACAAATGTTGATAAAAGTTGTGATATGGATCAGTCTTGTCAGTTTAAGAATATTCCTTACCATCAGTAAACCTAAATGGTTCAAAGTTTAGAACAATTGCCACATAGATAAACTAAATTGTTGTCTATTCCCAGTGTGAAATAATTAAATTCATCTTCACTAGTCCAACTAAAGGGAAACATATTAGAAATATACGTGATACAAAACCTTTCGTCTATAGTAACAGAGAAATAATAAAGTTCTTCTGATGAGAAATTTGCACATTTCCTATGAATCCAAGTATTACTAACATTACACAATATTGCACAGGAGTAACTTTTTCAGGCACACACTGCATGTCAAGTCTCTATCAGCAGTTTATCTGGGCTGTTCCAGCAAAATATATTTTGTCGCTTGGCAGTCTATTTAATGCGTCGTATAATTATTGTATGTAAAAAAATACTGTGTTAATGAAATGCGACTATTAAATAATTTATTTATTACTTTCGCTTTGTTCGTATTTTTGTAAGTACCTAAGAAACATCTGTTTCAGAGGCACTAATTTAAAGTCCCACAATTCCCAAGTCCGGAAGCCACGTGACCGCAAAGATGAAGCGAAGGGAGATGGCGAATTGTTTATCCGCTTCGTGTTTATTGTTGCTATTTAGCGGTTTTAGATATTTTATCACAACAGGTAAGTTGCAGTTGCTTACTTCTCATTAATCTAAAGGCGCATTTAGTGTGTGCCGTTTGGTAGGACAGTACGTCAAACAGGTGATGAAAAAGCATCCATAATTGAGTCGGCTTGTGGTGTTGAATAGCAATCGCATTCGAGTTCGACGATTCGTGATGATCATGATGATGTGACGAATGTGGGGATGAAATTATACCGTTGATGCTGATAGCAATGGGTGAATCAGTTAACCCTCTAATGTTGCTCCGGGTGCCTCTCAAGTTCAGTTTTAATCAGTGCAAGTGCGCAGGTCAATGAGACAAGTAGCGAATACTTCACAGTGACACCGACAGTGGTTGGTTCAGATGACGGTTGACAGTTCATTTTCTTTGAACTTCCCAGGCCATGACAAGTTCCAGGCTTATACAGACTACTTCTGTACGACTACGACTCTTGTTTTTTATTATTGATGATTTGGGGATATTACTTTTTATGATTACCATAACCTGTTCTATCAGCTGTCTGTGACTATAAGGCCTAAACATGGCATTTCTTCTGTACCGTAGCTCTGCCTCTGGCTAGTCTACTAACTAGTTCAATGGTCATTGATTGGTGTGAAACAGTTGAAGCCACTGTTGCTGTAATATTTGGCGTAACCAAGAGTCAGTATAAGTATATTATGGTCTGTATGTAGTGTAAAAGTGTATTGTTTTAGGGCAGACAATAAAGTATTTTTGATTGGATTGATTTATGGATGTGAACATTTCATACATATCAGGGGTAGATTGAGGTTAAAAAGTCTGATACCCAGACGGTTTACCAACATATAAAATTCAGTAATCCATCTAGAAATCTGGTAATTCATCAAATTAATGAATGTAAAATGAAAAAAAAATGTGTGCAGTGGACTAGCCCTGGCAGATCTCCTACGCAAAGTGCAGAAGTTAGCTGAGTCAAACTAGTAATTGACTTCGCCAGACGCGACTGCGTCACCCATGAGAACAGCGCAAATACCCGCTCTAATTTGACGACAGATAAATAACTTCTGGGAATCTCAATATAATGACCCTTTCGTCCATTAGCACCAGCAGCTGAATGGTATTCGAATAATTGCTTCTACTTCCTAAACATTGCATGTTGGTTGGTTGAGTTTTATTATGACCACTAATATAGTGAGCAATTTCATAGGCTGAGTTTAAATTCAGAGTTTTCAAAGCGATCAGCCAGGGGGTACTGCTGGCTGGCACTAACATAATTTTTTTTTAGCTAACTACAAATGGATTTAATATAAACGTGCTCCGAGTAATGGAATACCATTAAAATTGACCCCTAGTTTCCAACATATAACAGTAATCCGACCGCATCCCCGTGCCATCAAATCTGGTAGTCCGTTGCAAAATTTGGTCTGCTCGGAGTAACGGAATACTTTTAAAACCGACCCCTGCACATGCCCACATGGTTCTGATTTTTTTAAACAGCCTAAATGTTATCCTTGAACTGCAAGTTCTAGATCAGTACCGGGTATCAAAATATCTGCTTTGGGATTTGGATAACTTGCATGCATGTCTTAAATGCATTGATAATTTTGTGCGTCACCAGATTTTAGTGCAATAACTTGTGGCTTGACCATTATACTCTCAACTGTGTCGCAGTTATGCGTGTAATGACATAATGATCCTGTATACGTTGATGGAAATGACTTGATATGTACAGCTACTTATTTCAGTTGTCCCAGAACAAAGCCTGCACTTCTTGACTCACAAACACCCTTCCTTGCATCAGTTGCTGAAATAATCAAGTTTAGCTTTCCTATTTATTCTTATTTAATTTATAATTTATTATTTTCCATGTTTGTTTAGATTTGTTCAGTTGAATCAACAGTATTAATTTAATGTTTTTCAAAAGTAAATAGCACACCTGTACAAGCTGGCTGTAATAAACAAACTATCATGTCTTCGTGGCTCTCAGGCTGTTCAATATATGATTTGAAATTATTACAAAAAATTATATTTGAATTGGGATTATGTTTAATTGGCTGTGTTTGTAGTAAATTAGTTTTAATTTAATCAATTTAATTTTTTTATTTTGCAATATCATCAGAAGTTATCTTTCATTCGGAAATAGTTTTTTATATAGCTTAGATGAGAAAATCTTATTCATAAATAATACCAAGCCAATAGTAAACTGTCGCTTATTTCATAGATGCCCCCAAATGTTGTTGTAGTCAGCACTGCAGTATATCTTCCCTTTTTGCTTTCAACTACTGTTGGAACTGTGAAACAGATATAAGAGAAGTAGGCCATCCCATTCCCATAGGCCATAGCTGCCTGGTCTGATGTATACGCCATATGCTCCTCATTTGTAAATATCTCAGCATCACAAGTTGGCTCTACACCCACTTTAATCCTTCTGTGAAAGATAACGTGTTCCTGTTGTGTCAGATGGGTTGAATGAGTATCATTGGGAACCTGCCACTCACTGGGTGGTCTCTGTCAACAGGACAAATTGTATTTGAACTGTAAGGTTTTTGTTTTGTTGAAACAATTGTACTTGTAATTCACATTTTTACTCATAATTTTATCAAAATAATTTAGTTGGGAGGAAGTCAGAAAGAATGTTGCATGTCATTAACTTGATTCTAAATCAGTATGTCAGTGCAACATCTGTGTGATATTTCAGCTTTTGTTTGTTTGAATTATTGCCCTTACTTGGCATCGCAGTTAGTTTGTGGTTGATTCTTCTGTAATTCCATAACATCATATTTACTTCCTGTATCATGCCTGTATCCCACGGTTAGTTATTCTAGTATCCATACATCCCATGGTTAGTTCTTCTGTCATCCATATATCCCATGGTTAGTTCTTCTACGTCCCATGGTTAGTTCCTCTATCATCCCTGCATCCCATGGTTAGTTCTTCTATCATTCCTACATCCCATGGTTAGTTATTCTAGTATCCATACATCCCATGGTTAGTTCTTCTGTCATCCATATATCCCATGGTTAGTTCTTCTACATCCCATGGTTAGTTCCTCTATCATCCCTGCATCCCATGGTTAGTTCTTCTATCATTCCTACATCCCATGGTTAGTTCCTCTATCATCCCTGCATCCCATGGTTAGTTCTTCTATTATTCCTACATCCCATGGTTAGTTCTATCATCCCTGCATCCCATGGTTAGTTCTTCTATCATCCCTATATCCCATGGTTAGTTCTTCTATCATCCCTGCATCCCATGGTTAGTTCTTCTATCATCCCTGCATCCCATGGTTAGTTCTTCTATCGTCCCTACATCCCATGGTTAGTTCTTCTATCATCCCTACATCCCATGGTTAGTTCTTCTATCATCCCTACATCCCATGGTTAGTTCTTCTGTCATCCCTACATCCCATGGTTAGTTCTTCTATCATCCCTACATCCCATGGTTAGTTCTTCTATCATCCCTACATCCCATGGTTAGTTCTTCTATCATCCCTACATCCCATGGTTAGTTCTTCTATCATCCCTACATCCCATGGTTGGTTCTTCTGTCATCCCTGCATCCCATGGTTAGTTCTTCTGTCATCCCTACATCCCATGGTTAGTTCTTCTGTCATCCCTACATCCTGTGGTTAGTTCTTCTGTCATCCCTACATCCTGTGGTTTGTTTCTTTAATTAATAAAGTCACATATGCTGCATGAATTCCATGTATAATTGTTTTAATTCATAGTATTTGTTGCACTGACATTATGAGCACTACTTGGCTGATAATGTGTCTGATTAATACCGTGATAAGGTGCACTTACTTGTGTAATGTTAGGAAAGTGCAGAACATCAACATGGAGATATATATATATATAATTGTATAATAGAGTCACAGTGTATAGACCACTGCAGAACATCAACATGGAGATATATATATTTATATAATAGTCACACTGTATAGACCACTGCAGAGTAACCATGGAGTAGGCATTGGGGTTTTAACATATTGTTCCCAGTTTATTATTATTGTTCTTGGTTTGTATAAATGACTTGCTAGTGATTCAAGATGTGAACATTTCCTGATGTATCCAACACCATTTGATGCTAAAGCCAACATTTTATTATAGTTACTCAAATGGAATATTTTTATTGGACATATGGGATGTTGTTTACACAAACACCCCACATAGTGGACATCAATAGACTGTACTCATATTCTGTTTCCTCTTCCTGCTGTCTCTGTCAGCTAAGTCCTGCTAACATCTGAAGTGCCCCCTACATCTCTGTAATCTTCCCAAAGACATTATAATGGCAGTTTCCCTTCCTGTCCCCAGGCCCAGAGTTCCCATCAGTCAGCCCACTTGCCCAGCCCAATGGCAGTTTGAATGAGTGCCAATTTCCTCCTTGTGTCCACAGTCAGTGTGGTGTTAGTCAGAGCCTGTGTATTTTCAGGTCAATGGGACTTTCTGACTATTCC
The DNA here is from genome assembly GCA_963995525.1 of Escarpia spicata. Classification (NCBI taxonomy): domain Eukaryota; kingdom Metazoa; phylum Annelida; class Polychaeta; order Sabellida; family Siboglinidae; genus Escarpia; species Escarpia spicata. The sequence continues at coordinate 13,420,115 of OZ023215.1, read as the reverse complement.
ATGACTGTAATTAAGGGTGTGTGCTGGCTAATTACCAGTGAGACCATTGCAGTGGATTTGGTGTCAGTAGATATTCACAGTTGTTGGTGAATAAGTAACACAGACCAAAAATATACAATAATGAACAAGGAGTCGTGGACAGAATGTAATATGATTACAGGGCACTCCACATAACTCAAATTCGGTTAAGTAGATTTCAAATTTTTTCCTTGGTCCCAGATGTCTTTGTATCTCATATAGCATAAAATAATCCGGATAAGTCGACTTCTATTAATTCAAAGTTTCAGTTAACTTGATTTTGTAAATCTCTACTACTAAACATCGAGATGCCGTCAGCCTGCTCTGATATAAAATGCTATTAGCGTATTGACATACCGGTTTAGTTACTCTCAGTTAGTAGTCTTACACATTGACTTTTCTCGCACTATGTTATTTGTGCGTATTTTAGTGTGTGGATCGGGATTGCGTATACATCATGCAAAGTATACTGATGACAGAGTAGCAGGTGGCTGTGAGATGTAATGCAAAGCTTTTCTTGCCTTTCCTGGAATTCAACAACGCAATCAAAGGTCACATGAATTTGATTTGCAAAGAAACAAACTAAAATAACCTCTTTTTTGTAAAGCCTGATTAATGTTTGCAGTTGTTAACATTAATCTAGACGACTGTCTAATATAGAAGACAATTTTGCACATTCTTATGTTGATATCTGTTCAATTTTCAATTCAATCCATATATTTATTTTGTTTTAAATGTTTTGCTCTAAGTGTATAAATGGTGTGTTGCGTACATCGTTGTTTTTCTATGTTATTGTGGTATTGTTTGTTTTAAAATACACTGTTCAGACTTATATCCGGAGCTTTAATAATGGAAACATTATGATATAAAGCACTCAACAAACACAGATCCTGATAAGTGGAACTTCGGATAAGTAGAAGTATTTCCATGTGTCCCTGGAGGTTCGACTTATGGGGAGTGCACTGTATTTAGGTTATTATAATTACAGATAGAAGTAATTCTGTGTCAAAATAATGTGTGTTTGAAAGATACATACACTCTATTCCTATGTTGATTGACTGAAATGCTAATATTCAGATTGATAAATGTCAGTGAACCCTGAGTGAAACAGAAGTTTTTATTTACAAGGTTATCATGTACAAATAAACATGAACATGACCAACACAATTTTAATAATTTAGATTCCTTCAGGTCTTTTTAAACTTCCCAGAGAAGTCGAGATGGCATTTGATTGAACAGGTCTGCCAGGGAGTAAAGTGTCCCTGGAGGTTCCAGCGCTTTGAGCAGTCCTGAGGAACTGAAAGAGGATGATCACACAAAATGAAAGACCTCCATTTTTGTCCTAAAGTTGAGATGGTACCCAGTGAGACATAACAGTGAGAGATTGAGTGGGTGGGTCAGCAGTGGGTTCACTTTCTCCATCTTCAGTTTGCATGGTACGAACTAAGAAACCATCTACCTGAGACAATGTTCAAGAGTTATTTGTATCCTTTGGTTTTGTTTTGCTTCCAATTAATACCTTGCAAGATGTTCGTGTTGTTTATTTTTACAATTCAACGTTAGAGGGGACATTTTGCCTGACTTAATCATGCATGTGATTGCCTAATTTGTAGTTTTGTTTACCAGCAGTGTATTTTTTCTGGTTATTCCCATAACAACAGTTTGACATGTTATGTAAGCAGGCCATTCCACCTCTAGCTCTGTCCCTCTGTGTTGACAGGCAGATAATAGGTGGGGGGGGGGAGATAAGGGGTGATTAGCCTGATAACAATAAGGGCACACAGAGTTTTTTTAGGCTGTCAAGGGAACATATCATGGGCAGGAACATAAATAGAACACATATATTGCTGTAGGAAAATGTTTAGTGATGCAGGACTGTGCTTGTGGCTTGCCATTTGTCTACAAATGGGTGATAACCTAAAATCCAGATACCTTCCCGGGTGACCAACTGCAGTTTGTTTTGAAATTTCACCCATGTGCACATCTATATTTATAAATGATGGCTGCATGCATAATTTAAGTACTTCTTTCCAGTTAATTATGATGTTACGATCGATTGAATGCACAGCCCTTGAGTGGTTTTTGAAGATAATAATAATACAAAATTACCAATGGAACTGTTTGTACATGTTCTGTTTCAAAAAATAATTTTGTATGACTAAGTTCATCCTTTCATTCCCTTTGTGTGGCTGTTTATTATCTTCAGAAGGTTGCTTTCACTGGCATTGGTAGTGTGGCCAACTGGTACCTATTGCCAAGCTGATGGAGCAGCCAGATCAGCCTTTGTTAAAGCCACTTTTATCCCTTCTTACTAACAGAACAAATACTGATCACCTCCAATCACTCAAGATGTCTAGATACCACTGCAGAACTCTGATATCTTTTGTTTCTTTTGTACCATTTTGCTGGGATATCACTTTCTTTGTGACTGTTCTGACTCCTGAGTATTAATCAGATTGATTGTCAGTATTGGTGTTGTTATCTCTTTGCATTGCCACCTGAGCAAGGCCACTTGGAACCAGGCTGTAATGTATCCCAGGATGTGTATTTAAATAATCTTTATTTATTTAAGAAACACATTGTGATGCCATATTTGTATCGTGCCACTGGTTTACATGTCATACCACCAGTTTCATTTAAACGACAAATGTTTTTGGCAATAGCACACACAGTGAATTTGTAAGTAAAGTTTATTCTCACAATTTTTTTATAAAAATATATTTATACTTCTTTGTCTAACATGGCTTACTATTTATGTGTTCAGTTGTGATGTAAATGACGGCAGGTGTGTGGCAGATGTACGTTGTTCTGTGAATACATTATCATGTAGTTGCACCACAGAATGTGTAAAGTCAAGTGTGTTTGATTTGGTGTAGCAGTAACTAACTGGTACAGACGGCACAGCACAGTGGATCATGTAACGGTTCCATATTTCTGGATGTGGTTTGGTGTAGCAGTAAGTAACTGGTACAGACGGCACAGCACAGTGGATCATGTAACGGTTCCATATTTCTGGATGTGGTTTGGTGTAGCAGTAAGTAACTGGTACAGACGGCACAGCACAGTGGATCATGTAACGGTTCCATATTTCTGGATGTGGTTTGGTGTAGCAGTAAGTAACTGGTATAGACGGCACGGCACAGTGAATCATGTAACGGTTCCATATATCTGGATGTGGTTTGGTGTAGCAGTAAGTAACTGGTATAGACGGCACGGCACAGTGGACCATGTAACGGTTCCATATTTCTGGATGTGATTTGGTGTAGCAGTAAGTAACTTGTACAGACGGCACAGTGGATCATGTAACGGTTCCAAATTTCTGGATGTGATTTGGTGTAGCAGTAAGTAACTGGTATAGACGGCACAGCACAGTGGATCATGTAACGGTTCCATATTTCTGGATGTGGTTTGGTGTAGCAGTAAGTAACTGGTACAGACGGCACGGCACAGTGGATCATGTAACGGTTCCATATTTCTGGATGTGGTTTGGAGTAGCAGTAAGTAACTGGTATAGACGGCACGGCACGGCACAGTGGATCATGTAATGGTTCCATATTTCTGGATGTGGTTTGGTGTAGCAGTAAGTAACTGGTATAGACGGCACGGCACAGTGGATCATGTAACGGTTCCATATTTCTGGATGTGATTTGGTGTAGCAGTAAGTAACTGGTATAGACGGCACGGCACAGTGGATCATGTAACGGTTCCATATTTATGGATGTGGTTTGGTGTAGCAGTAAGTAACTGGTATTGACGGCACGGCACAGTGGACCATTTAACGGTTCCATATTTCTGGATGTGATTTGGTGTAGCAGTAAGTAACTGGTATAGATGGCACAGCACAGTGGATCATGTAACGGTTCCATATTTCTGGATGTGATTTGGTGTAACAGTAAGTAACTGGTATAGACGGCACAGCACAGTGGATCATGTAACGGTTCCATATTTCTGGATGTGATTTGGTGTAGCAGTAAGTAACTGGTATAGATGGAAGGACAAAGTGTATCATGTAACGGTTCCATATTTCTGGATGTGATTTGGTGTAGCAGTAAGTAACTGGTATAGACGGCACGGCACAGTGGATCATGTAACGGTTCCATATTTCTGTCAACATTTGGCTTTAACGTGTCATCATTGTTTATATTGGGCTGGGCGCTGTTGGAAGATGGCTTTGATGCAATAAAGTTTGTTGGTTATCGCCTGTCAGCACGTCAGTGGCAGTGCACGCAGCAATATTCAGACCTGCCCGTGATTGTCTCTACGTGACATAATCATTTGTGCAGTGCATTAGCGCAGTGACTGGAGCATCGGACTCTCGATCGACAGAACCCAAGTTTGAATCCAGTGCTGCCATTTTGAACCTTAGGAAAATTCATTCACTCTATATTGCTCCAGTTCACTTGTATGAATGAGTACCTGGCTATAAACAGTGGTTGATATATACTGTACGAATAGTCTTTGTGCATAAATTGTAACGTGACTTAATGCTTCTCAGAGAAGTCGAGATGGTGTTCGATTGAACAGGTCTGCCAGGGAATAAAGTGTATTAAAGAACCTATCAGCAATCCTAAGGACTGGATACTGCGCTATATAATATACTATATTATATATATGAGATCTCACCATTTATAATGTGGATTTTTAGGAATGGTGCCATATCTCATTTTCATAAGGATTTGCATAAAATGTAAAATTTTGATAAACATATTTCTTCCTTTCCCAAAGAAAATGTTGCATGTCTGGATATTGTGGAGCCAGAATGCTGGGCAGCAAGTGCATAAACAGTCCGAGTACTGAACATGTACTTACTTTTCCTCTCAGTCACTTGAGACTTACTCTTGAGACTGGTTTTGTATTTAAGATAACGCATTTTGTCTGGGGTATTGACAGGGATAGCCCAGTAAGGTCAAAGTGCCTTGTGTACTTTGATTTGACTGTAGAGAGAGCCCTATGGATTACTGGCGAAGTTTTTGAAACACTAACAGCCTCTGTACTGTGCATTAAATCACATGCTGCCAGTACTGGCTGACCCTGTGCATATCACCTAGTTCTTCTATATTGACAAACACCATCTGGTATCACTTGCATCTCTTGACAAATTTCAGATTCATCAGACATTGAATATATAAGTGGTAGCTACTGACCAGTTGAAATAAATTTTCCTGTCTGCACACTGAATCTTATCTGCGGCTCTGACACATGATATGTTTGTTTTATCAACAGCATGGGGTCAGAGGTGATGACCCTAGTGACCTGTTTGTTTTGTCTATCGTTTCCGCCACCACCTTATTATCTCAGCTGTGTGATCACACTTTCATATTTGTCAGTTTTTCTAGGTTTTCAGTGATAATGGTGGGTTTTCGGTGCATTAGTTTGTGTAGATTACGCCCAGTTGGCTATTATAAGTCATCTCAGTGCATCGATCATCAGGTGGTTATCTTTGTGTATTTAATTGCTGTGTGAGACATGCTGGCAGTGTTTGCCGTTGTATGTCGTTACGCATGGGTTCGGTGCGGAATCTAGGGTTGCCTACAGGATGTTTATCTTGTGTCAGCATTAAGTGGGCCTGCTTCCTTGGTCATTGTCAGATGCTTGATTCCATTGTGATTGGGGATGTGAGACATTAGTCGAAGATGTCTGAGTGGAGATTACCGACTGGGTCAGCCGAAGCACTTATAACAGCAAGATTTGATTATACAGTGGGACCTCCCTATTAAGGTCACGTTTGGAACTGGACAAGTGTCCTGAATAGCAAGGTGGTCGTATTAGCTGGACTAATATCCTACATTTACTGTATGTGGAAATAATTTGGGATTTCTACGATGACCTAATTGCGAGGTGGCTGTATTACCGAGGTGACCATAAAGCGAGGTTCGACTCTAGTAGCGGAGGTCATGTTTGTCCGATGTTCAGTTTTAAAGGGAGGTTTTCCATTAATTTCTATTGTAAGATCATGTTGTAACGTATAAACAATATGCATTATATTAGACTGACTGCCCAAATATGTTTCACCGAGGCAGAAAGAACTCTTGAATTAAACAGTTCAATGTTTACAAAGTCAACATACAGTCACACGTCTCTGATAACGAGTTCAGATAAATCAAAGTACAGTTGTGACACGCCGGGACAAAACTTCAAATGTCAATTTGATCATGATGTCATTGTGACTTCCAACCAGAGCCAGCCCACATATTGGAAAGTGGGGCACAGCCATGTAAATAAACCGTCTCTTCTCAAAACACAATCATTTCAACAGCAAAAATAGTTAAAGACACACTTGGATTATTAGTAAGTTACAATATTTATAATTTATTCTATATAAAAAAAATATGATAAAAAAATTGAAATGAATACTGCCTTTAAATGGAATCCATGCCTTTTTTTATTTGTTGGCATACAAAAAATACAGTACTATGGTCTGTATGAGTCAAACGTGATTATGTTATTTCATCATCAAATTGTATATATTTCCAAATATATGAGTTGAAAGATAATAATGCTTAATATCACATTTTTATTAACTCGTCCCTTGACTGGGCTGATCGTAGGGGCGCGTACTTGGAGGCTTCCACTAAGTTCTTACTCCATCTGCGATGGTTGTGGGCAGCATCGTGTAATGTTGGGTGATCTTCCTCATTATCTGCCGCCTTTGGCTATGCCTAGTAATATTTCTTTGGCAGTTGTTTTGCTCCTGGTTGTGTTGCAAATTTTACAAAGAGCGTAAATGTAAATATGCTGGTTGCTTAGATGAATGTGCATGATAAGTAATAGCACATATCTTAAATCATATTAGTATCATATTCAAATGTTGGTACTACATACATGTTGCCTGCATAAATGTCTAACTAGAATCAAGCTAATGTATACATAATTTTATGTACCATAAATTTCTGTGTATAATATGGCCCAATGTATAATATGCACCCTGACTTTCACTGCATTTTGAAAGAATTTCTATATCACCATGTATAATACGCAATATTACACACCCCGACTTTTGACATCAGTCCCCGATTTCCCCACTTCTAATATTTTGCTTGAAATTGAATCCATCTCAGAATCGTAAACATGTCACCTATGGCAACGCAAGTTACGGCATTTCTGCCGGCTGGTCGCTCACTAGTGACTAGTGTGTAAATTCTATTCTGAAATGCTACTTGCAAACATGGTACTTTCAACTGCGAAGCATACTTGCGCTACATTCATCTTTATTTACATTCACAACATTTGCATTCACAACTTTAAATATGGAGTCACATTTATTGACACTCAACCCGTGACGCGGGCATCATTCACGTGATTCAGGAACGCCAATCATAATCATAGCGGGATGCTTCCCGGGCTGCGCTTCCCAGTCTCGTACGCTTTAAGCTCATTGGTGTTATTCGCAATGTCAGACATCCGGGCTGTCGTCTTTGTAATTTCTCCCTGCTAGTTTAGGGCTAGAGAGGCGGTTATGGGAGTGCGATTCTTGCCTTTTGTCTGCATTGCTAACTTGCTGCGGTGGTTTACGTGATTGTGACATCACGCCGACTTTGATAATATTACTAGTTTTCAAGCAGGGTTATCCTGATCTGCAAATATTAATAAATTGAACAGAGAAAATGTTGATTAGCCTTAGCACCATGTATAATACGCACCCCATCTTTTGAGTAAAAAGCAAAAAGGGAAAAAATGCGTATTATACACGGAAATTTACAGTATATGTTGTACTGCTACATGCAGCAAATTTGAATTTTAAAAGGCCGACATAGTTTCAGAGGCTCAGCTCAATCTTGTGATTCCTCAATTTGTACAACAGTATTGGCTCCCCCATTCTCTACCCGAACCAAGGGTCCTTCTTCCGCTAAACACGCCTTGTGTTCATTCCTCCTCCTCTATTTATCTATTTTTCAGTTGGCGGGAAACCTTCGTTACATGACACATTTAAATATTACTGCCATGCCCACTGGTGGGAACTCATTAGAGCTGCTCTCTTTTGTTGAACTGACATTAAACTTAACCTATGAACCCTCGAGAGAAAACTTACATTTTATTTCCCCTGGATTCAGACCACTTAAGGGTTTTCACTGGACGTTAAGCATGTATTTATAGCGCCACCTGGCGGATGGTTTTTTCTAGTACATGTATATGTAATAAAGCCATAATAATTGTTTAAGAGGAAATAAATATTGTTTTTATATAAATAAATGTCAAAACTTTCTGCAAAAAGCCACTGGTGTCGAGACATTACGCAATAACAGTTGCATAACGCAATCTTGTTCAATTAAAAATTTGTGTTGTTTTACGGGCCGCATCACCTGATATTTAGAACACAATTTTCCGCCGTGTTGTTAGTGTAATTGAAATTTCTGTAATTGAGTCCGTTTTTGCGGCCGACTGCTACGGTTGAATGTTTCTAGCAGGATAATGTAGGGATGAGGTTTTTGTGCTAGCCTATTTCACGGTTAGATACAGCAGAGTATTGTTTTGCCCCATTGTAGCCATGCAAAAAGTCAGTCAGGCAATTCTAAACTGCACAAAGTTACATTTCAGTTATAATAAAACATAAGTTTACTACACTTTGGTGTTATCATGTTTGTTTTGTTACTAATATGCAGTGACATTTTTGACAAAACCTACAATTTTTTATTAAGAAAATTATCGTGGTACATGCTCCCATCATTTGTTGCGGACCAGATTCTGCCTTTATACATCAGGGATCCTTCCATTGTTGACACATATAGATGCTGCCAACTTGTAATGGAAGACGTTGAACAGCAGAACACTTCTAGGCTCAAAATGTTCCTTTATCCCTGTTCATTATCAGAGAACAAAAAATTCCTCAACAATTTCCTCATTATTTATACGTCATGAACACGGAAGTGAAATAATGATCCATCCCCATCACCTCATGCTTAGTTTCGCCATCCTTCTAAATCGTTATCGAGGGGGGATTTGTTTATATATATATATATAAGCGAATATCTAGAATAACTTAAGATTGTATTATTGGCCGAGTGCTAACAGGCAATTTGTGTTTAGTTGATTTCTGTAAGGATCTTGCCACAGAGACAAGATGCTCTAATGTGCCACATAATGTTTGAATTTGTGTATTGGTCAGAAGACATGGTGATCACTAAATTCATCCCAGGCATGACCAATTAGTTGCCAAAATTTGCCATACAAATATGCAGACTTGAATACATGTGATGTTTCAGTTACAAGCACTGGTGGATTAAGTAGCATATTTCCAATATGTCAGTTTAAATGTAACTATTATTAATTTATCCTCTATTAACACAAGTTAAGACATTTTTTAAGGTTTCTAGCGTACAAGTTACAGCACAATTGAACACAATTAATGATGTTCAAATACTTGTCCTGTTTGATTGTTAAGATATTCCCGTTACTGTGTAGTTAACAAGCAATGTTTCAGAACACTACCCATATCCTTTAGGTCTTGATTAAGATACAGTTATGATATAATACTAAGTGATTCATTTCTTACACTGGTTCTAAATTTAGACCAGGTTTCCCTCTGGCTAATGGGCTAATTACTATGATTCATTATTAGTTACCTCAAAATTGCACCTGCAATCAAGATAGATTAATCAAATTCTGGTTATAAATGAACTGGCAGGCATTATGTATCATTAAATTTATTATATGCTTTTATGAATTTGTATCTGGTTTATAATCTGTTTACGTCCACGAGCCTTAATTAGACTGTTTTTAATTTATTTTAATATGTTATTTAACAGTGCACTTTCTCTATCAAGATGAATCTTCCTGCCATATTTGAAACTAACTAGTCAGGGACTGTTGTTTAATGGAAAAGGCTAGAAAAACCTGGAGAACTCTGTAGTTGCAGATCCAACCTGCATAACCAGTAAACTATAAAGACGCTATCACTGCAAATTTGTATCATCAGCTTGTGGTAGTTTAAAGTCATACCGTGAGAAAATGAGTCCAGTGTTGGTGTAGAGTTGCATGTGATCAGCTGAGCCAGAGCATCCTCCCACTGCATGATGGGATACCGTGGCTTCTGCACATTCTGATGCTGATTACTCATCTGTTGCACTCTTTGTTAGCACATTGTGTTGGGCACACCATGCAAGCATAGACACCCTCTCTGGGGTGAATTAGGCACCCTAATGTACACCACACACACTTATAGATCTACTATCTACCCCATGGCCATGGTCAAATGCACATCCATCAAGTGACATGTGTACAATAAAACCCCTCTCTTACAATCATTGTGGCCAAACTGCACCTGTATAGAACAAAATCAACTCCAAATGCATTTAAATAACTTCTCATTATCACACCATCAAAACTGTTAACAGTTTTAGTGATAAATATCCCTGTACATTGCACTCATATTTTACATAGATTGTAATGTGTAATTATATATACAATAAAATGTAGCCAATGAGCAACATTTTGTACAGCTTACACTGTAGCAGTTGTGTGAATCTAAAGGTTCCCTACGAAACAGATGCATCTATAAATTACACAGTGTTATGGTTACTCCGGGTCGGGGTCACAGACAGACATGTTTCTGCCAACCACAGACCACCACTGAAAGGAATTAATTATAGGGTTGTTCTGTAGAAACCAATTGTGTTAAATGGGGCATGCGATTCTGGCGAAATTTATCTTCCTTTTAAGGTGTGTGCCTGACATAGGGTGCTACTAAACGTACCCTGTCTGTTTGTATGACAGTTGACACTGCTACTAGAAAACACCATGTGACTGTGCTTGGTATGGGGAGGGCACTGTGTCCTAGTTTATTTGGAGTGTAAGCATAACCCCTCAATGACAAAACCCTCATGGACATGAAAAAACCCACGCATCCCTCGTCGTGGACAAAACCCCTTAACTTTTCAGACATGGATTAATACTTGCAATTAGCTAAATCAATATTATTTCTACTATTCGGTTTATATATGAAGTGTCTGTGTATGTGCCTGAATAATTTTAATTAAACAAATTGCAGAAACTAATTAATAATGACCATTAAGGTTTGTCTGTGATGGGTTAAATGTCCATGAGGGGTTTGTCTGTACCCTGTTTATTTTACCCACTTACACATGGTCAAGATAAGCTTACAACGAATTACCAGTTGAGTGTTTTCTATCTTAGAGCACTTGTAAGATTCTATGATAGCAGCACATACTTATCCTATCCATCCTGGTGGTATCCTTTTATTCCACGTTAGTGTCTTTGGTTTCTACATCCATTTGGTCAGTGGTCAGTGCCTAAAAGACAAGCTTGGTACAATTTGTCAACTTATCAGTAGTCAACAAGGAAATGATACAAATATAAACAACATTATAGAGCACTTGCTCAATATTACTACTTGAGTAGTATATCTAAATAGGCATGATAGTTTAGAGAAACACAAAAGAAGATGTATTTGTAAATAAAAACAAATGTAGACTAGTGTATGTTAGAGCACCAGACTTTTGGTAGGAAAGACAAGGGTTTGGGTCCATCTGGTCCTGTTTTGAAACTTGGATTATTTCTTTCACCCCACTTTGTCTGTGTCTTTCCGAAGAGACGGGACACATCATAGCACCCTTCTATTCTGCCTGGTGTCACTGGAGAAATCAATGGCGATCCCACAAGTAAGTGAAAGAGTATACCCGACACAAAGAAAATAGATAAAATCAAAAACATTTCAGAGGAAGTTAGATATTTGGTATTTGCACCACCTAGGCAGGAGAAGCCTCATAAACAGAGAGCAGTTGTTTTCTGGGAATAGGTAAAAGTAAAATGTAATGAGAAGGAAGATGGGGCAAGTAGGGCAAGGAATAGGAACACAGAAACATCTGAAAATGAAGGTAGTTGGGAGCGGACTGAGATGAGCAGGACATGTGAAGAGAATGAGTGAGGAGAGACTGACAAAGAGAGCAGGGAACAGAAGAAGGTGGTAGAAGAGGAAGACTGAAAATGTGAAATGTAGGTGAAGAGATAATGCATTGTTAGAAATATATCTCAAAATGGCAGTGGTGAGATTAGTATAGAATAACTATTAGCTGAGAATGGGGATAGATGGGGACAACTCGCCCAGAGGGTGGAGTAGATTGAGTAATATGCCCCACTCCCACACTGTAAGGGATCAGCGGGAAATTGATATTTACCTAAGCCTCTTTGCCTTGATTCTCAGACTTCTTGCTATCGGTATTGGCAAAGTACCAAGTGAACTGCCCCAGATAGAACATATGGATTCGTGCGAATATCACCGACTTAAAGTCAGGTAGATGTCACTGGCCATTTGGGGGTATCCGGTGTGAAGTTATTGGTAATCATTAGTCTGTCTTTGTGTCTGCATTATCCTTGCACCAATGATTCAATGCGATGTCCCCAGAGGGCACAGGTGCATGCACTACATTTGTTTTTGTTTCACAGGTACAGCTCAATTTTAAATACATGTCTTCTTTATTAATTATTTATTCCATAGCAAGAGTGCACTCGACGTTATTACCTTTGATTTCAAACAGTAGTCTTATGGTGCTGATGTTAATTTGCATCTACCCATCCACTTTTGATTGAAAGAATTTCTATTAAGTTAATAATTAATTATCTAGGTTTTACTATGGTTACGTCTTTGTTAGAATCACATCATCGTGTATTTAGGCAACTTAGAGATGTTAGAAATAATGGCAAGCTTTTTCAGAAGAATTTTACGAGAGGAAGAGTGTTTTTTGCTATGTTTCTTAACTACTATCTTTGTACTCAGTTATGCCATGATTAAATCAATATAGATGATACATAATTTTATAATAAAATCAATGTGGTTGTGTACATGTAATTCGTGTATCATTGTGTGCCTTTAAAATTTCTATCAACATTGAGATAACTTTCATTGATCTGGCTTATAATTATATTTGTCTTAGTAAACTGGAGGTGTTTTATACTGTGTAGATACTGATTGGCACACTATTGTGTAAGGCATTGCTATGGCATTATGGTGATGTGAGACTGAATTCATATTTCAGTAGCTAATCTGCCTCTCTGTAGATACGCTTCTGGGTAATTGTCACTGTTCATATTATAGATGATTGACAGTCGTGTGTTATCGGATATAAATGTTGTGTGGTGATGACACCTCATTTGTTCTGGAAGACAGACAAGGCGAACCCATGAATTATAGCTATCAATGCTATATAGTTTCTTCATCACTGGGCTCGTTTTCTGTTACCTGATATATGTTCCATTTTCCTCCAATATATAATATTGTAAGGAAAAGTGTATCACCATCCTGCTTTTTGTGAACTGTCTTTGTGATATAATTTAAAATATTTGGTGTTGAATTTAAGATTTTAAAGGTGCTTCCTCAATTACATTTTTTCAATTTTTTTTACACAAAAAAATCTTTTAGCTTTGGTGAAGCCATTGGACAAACTATTGAATTCTTTTTTACTGGGCCCGGATAAAAATCATTGAAAAAACTGGGTCTGCATCTATGTAGTATACCAGTAAAACAAAGCTATTCACACATTCGAACGTTGTCCAATCTTATGATCAAAGTAAGTTCCTTTGATGATTTTAACAAAAATATGCACTGTTATTATATTTAAACCAGTAGCATAATCTATTCATCAACAAACCTGATTTTTGATGGGCCAGAAACTGAATAGTCTAAATGTTATATGTAGTATATGTATACAGTAAGTAATTACTATAAATAAAGTTAATTGCTTGTCTGACTATTTTACCAAAAAGTACAAAACCTGCACAAAAGAGCTAGTGAATCGTAATGGATACTAGGGAGGTTTGTTTATTCACAAAAACAATTTGAAATGAGATGAACAATTTAACTGAGGTCACATCACCTTTAATATGTATTTTAAGTGAGGATTGAGGATGCACCTTTAATATAACTTTATACCCTATATATTTTATGTTACAGAGGCAGCCCTCTTGGAGAATGCCCACGACATCGCAGTGGGTAAACAGGCGCACCAGTCGTCTGTACACGGTCTTCACAGTGCCAACCTGGCCATTGACCAACAGCCAGAGACCTGCGCTCGCACACTGAAGGAAAAAAAACCTAACTGGATGATCGACCTCCTGGGCATACACACCATTGCTGGACTACAGGTGGACTCAGGTAAATGATAGATATATTTTATTTTCGGAGTTGTGTAAATCGTACATACAAACAAACAAACATAATCAATAGATGGAACATTCGGTAAGATGATATTCAATTCCAGGTTGACAGCAGAGCCAATTAAGGCTTTAACCAGATTATTTAAATTATACCAGTGTAAGATTAAGTAATGGTTAAGTAATCTGGTCACTGTTAGTGGTCACTTCCACTGATGTTGTCACATTGTTTTGAAGACAGGTGCTGCAGTGTGCCTTTTTTATACATGCTAGGTTTGTTTATTTACGTGCAATTTAAAGCTCCTAATTTAGCGATTATTTAGACTTTGCAAATTTAGTTATATTACAATTTTAAGCCCTGTTATTTTATTGAATTAATGTTTTATACAGGTTTAATAATATGTACTTACATGTAGTAGTCAACCTCTGTGACTGCAAATCAGATTAAACTTATTATTATGCCAGCATCAATGAATAACACATGCTGTCAACAAGCATCAAATATGGTGACAGATTATTTCCAGTATCGACTCTGCGTACCATAAATGATCTACTGCGTGATTGAAACGAATGATTGAAAAATCAGAAAACATTCACCAAATCTACATAAATATGTCTCTCAGAACGATGAGTGAAATGTTCCAATCAAAATTAAAACCTTTGCCAAGCACAATTGTCAAAGTCTATAAATGGCCCCTTCCCTGTTCACAACTATTAAACATGTGTAAACAAAATATTTTGTATTCAAGCTGTAAGCTGTCATTGGCCCTGTTTGTTTGCTTGGGATGACCACCGAAATAAAATAGTGATCTGTGCCCAGCAATAGTTGTGGGCTGCCTCCAGTCATCACCCCATGTGGCACTACTCACTGGGTGAGGCACATTAAGGGGCTTCTGTTGACAACCCAGGTTGGCCCTAGCCCAACTGTCAATCAACCCTTCCATGCTGTCACTCAACATGACTTCCCACTGTGAACTAAGAACTGCTCCAACATCCACCCTACTGCCTGAAACCATGTCATCTTCCAAAGTATGATACTGGGCACATGACCCACTGCTGTCCTGGGTTGGGTGATTTATTCCCATGCCATCAGGGAGAGAGAGTGGGCAAGGGTGGTGACTGATTCATTGCAATGCCATAACAGGTGCTAGGACATTACTACTGATGTTAGACACAGTGCAGGCTAAATAGCAGCCTGGGCAGTCAATACATTGGCCTGGTTGTTGTCATTGTAGTAATGAGACATGCTATAATGATCCAGAAATGTGTGGCTTTCTTCTTGTAACCTGAGGCATTCTGAACACACTCAAAAGCCACAGACAACTGGTTTTTTTCAATATAGATGGATAATTGTTTACCCCCTATTTGTCACCCTGGAATGTATGTAATGGGATATATATATAGAACTACGTAACATGTCCAGTGATCCCTGTGATCTTTTCGTGGCATACATAATACGCGCGACATTAGCTTTTCTGTTGTACGCCCTTAGGGCAAGCCATTGTATGCTCATTGTATTCTTGATGTATGTATACATGTGTAAATATTGTATATGTAGGTACTAGGTAGGTGTTTTTCTCTGAAGAGATAGACATGTTAGACACATATTTTGAAAGATATATGCAATATTGGAAGATCTAATTGTTGTATTTTATACTGAAACATGTTGGATAGATTATATTGGTGTATATGTTAGAACTTAAAGGATGTTTTGGAAGATGTATTTGGTAGATATGTTTTTAAAGATATGCAGGAAGATGTATTGGATAGATATGTTTTAGAAGATATGCAGGAAGATGTATTGGGTAGATATGTTTTTAAAGATATGCAGGAAGATGTATTGGGTAGATATGTTTTTGAAGATATGCAGGAATCTATGCTGGATGTATTAGAAACTATGTTGCTTGTAACTACAATGCAGTCTGGATAAGTCGAACCTCCAGGGACCCATGGCAGTATTTCTAGTTATCAGAAGTTCCACTCTGGAGTACACTGTATGTTGAACAATGTGAAGATGATATGTTACATAGCTGATTGGCTATATTGGAAGATATGTTGTGTTTAGTTACCACGGTATATTGGAAGATATGATTGGCTATATTGGAAGATATATGTTGTATTTAGTTACCACAGTATATTGGAAGATATGATTGGCTATATTGGAAGATATATGTTGTATTTAGTTACCACAGTATATTGGAAGATATGATTGGCTATATTGGAAGATATATGTTGTATTTAGTTACCACAGTATATATGTTGTATTTAGTTACCAAGGTATATTGGAAGATTTGTTTTATTGATATTGCACAATGTTTATATACAGATGCATTGTATATTGTTGTACAGCTATATTGGAAGATATGATATATTTTGTAGATATATTTGGATCACATGTTCTACAGTAACTATATTTTGGAAGACATGTTGTGTAGCTATAATGGAAGACATGCTATGTAACTATATTGGAAGACCTGTAATTTAGCTATATTGGAAAACATGTTGTATAGCTTTATTGGAAGACATGTATATATAGCTATGTTGGAAGACATGTTGTATAGCTGTATTGGAAGACATGTTGTATAGCTATGTTGGAAGACATGTTGTATAGGTGTATTGGAAGACATGTTGTATAGCTGTATTGGAAGACATGTTGTATAGCTATGTTGGAAGACATGTATAGATGTATTGGAAGACATGTTGTGTAGCTATGTTGGAAGACATGTATAGCTGTATTGGAAGACAGGTTGTGTACCTATGTTGGAAGACATGTTGTATAGCTGTATTGGAAGATATGTTGTATAGCTATGTTGGAAGACATGTTGTATAGCTATGTTGGAAGACATGTTGTGTAGCTGTGACTAACATATTTGCTCTGCCTACAGGCAACGTGAGCATTGCGTATATGCAAGTGTCTGTGATCTACTCGAAGGGCAGTGGGACGTTGCCATGTCGCTTCAGCAGTGGGTACGACAGTAGGTACATTCAGTGCTCCCAACCCATGGTGGGGCGCTACGTCTTCATCACCATCCCCTTCTACAAACGCCTTAACCTCTGCACCGTCAACATTCTCGGTAAGTCACGTAAAAATATTAAGCAAGTGTTGGGTGAGTTGACAGCTAGAGTATTAGGTGATTATATTGTGGGTGTTATTGTGTGGGGAAAATACTCATGAAATGCATGAAGTATCCACCCCCATTACATTTTCAATAGTTTTTTATAGTTTTTTAAACTTTTATTTGCCTTTTTTACAATATGTGTGTGACTGAATAATTTTAAATAAACAAGTTGCAGAAACAAATAATAATGAGTAGGGTTAGGTTGGGTTGGGTTGGGTTAGATTTTTCGTTCACATGGGATTTACCCAGAATTATTGTCCGTGTGGGGTTATAAATAGTGTTAGTTTATATCAATAGATTCATCAATTTTATTGATAATTGATTGAGTCATGCATCCGAACAATTAATTGATTGCAATATTGTGTGATCAATGACCATTTTGATTATATACAAAAATGTCAGTGAAATGTCTGTGATTACTGAATGAACTGCTTGGTACCGTGGTTTAAATGAAACGTACCGCATAACACCAACTACTGAATGAACAACACCATTTTGGCTTCATAAAAAATGCCACTGACATTGTTTAAAACTGCTGTGCTTACTGCATGATCATAAGCTTCATGTTGCAGAAAGATGCAACAAATTAAATGTATAAACATTGCAGGGCCATTCGATAAGTTTCCTCTAGTGATCGGTGGTCAAGTGATTTCAATCAAAGAACGTGCTCTTCTGTCCATGTATGTCAATGATACTGTTGACTACTGGGGCATGACAAAGGACATAATTATGTCATGCGTTATACATCCCCCTGAGTGTGAGGGAAGATTCTCCCCCTAGACTCTCTCTCTGGTCCACCCACCACACCATCTGATGTGGCCAGTGTGATTGACAGACAGGCCTCATCTGGCTAGATAGTCAGGTCAACTCTGACTCTCCATCTCTATCACCTCTGGGTGGTCTGTGTTGAGTCACTGAAGGCTACTCAATAGAAGTATTTATGGGAAGTCTCTTATTTTAACTATGTTATTAACTTATTTATATGGTTATTTATGTATTATACCTACTTCATCTGTTATTTTAGTTACATTCTAAATGTAATGCTGTTATTAAGAATTGTAAAGCACCATGAATAGTTATGGATCTGGTGCTATAACAGATTAAATATATTATAAATATATTTATTTTGTTTTATTTCTTCATATTAATGTTAGCCCAAATTATCTATTTTAGTATATTTATAATATTTATTTTTGCATTTAGTTATTGTTAAATCATATATATATATATATATATATTGTTTTATTATCAGTAACATTAAAATAATCACCTGATGATTACGATATACAGCTGTACATTGTATTTTAACTATATGTGTATAGCTATTCTAAACAAAATATTGATGGATTCTGTATGTTCAGGTACTATTTATTATTACTATACAAAAGCTGTAATAATATAATATTAATTAATAATAAATTAGACATTTGTAATGCATATATATGTATCTAAAATAAACCTGCTCAAGAGTGTTGACACAGTTAAAGTAAGTTAATATGAGTTATAAAAGGTAATAAAATGTCCTAGCCAAGGTCAGTAGTGCTGTCGGCAGATGCACAAAAAAGCAGCAAGTGGCAAAGCATTCCTCTGTACATGTTACTACATAGCCTGCAGGATTGACTCGGTGATATTGGTGAGCGCCCAGGAAAGTACACTAATTACCCCATGCTACACAGATATGACCAGGATATGACATGGATAATCACCCGTAATTGTCATAGCCTTGATACTTGATGCCGATAACCTGGTCTGGTGCCTGTTTGAAGCCAGCCAATCATAAACTCTATGTCCCACTATAATTTCACATTCCACGCTGAATCAATGTGCCACTGGTTCAGGCGTGCACAGTCAAGCCTCATTATAGCACGTAATCGGTTATAACGCAGTCGGGTCGGGGGCTCCCGTTTTTTTTTCCGTCAGGGAGAGAAATTATTTGTTATTAATACAATTTATTAAATGTACTGAGTTCATCCTGTGTTCCACTGGTTTCCCGTGTTTGTTGAATGTACCGAGTTCATCCTGTGTTCCACTGGTTTCCCGTGTTTGTTGAATGTACCGAGTTCATCCTGTGTTCCACTGGTTTCCCGTGTTTGTTGAATGGATTTAGTTCATCCTGTGTTCCACAGGACCCGGATTACCACGTTATAACGAGGCTTGACTGTATATGACTATTATGTACAAGGTCATCATTGGTGACATGTAGCATCAGAGGACGCTAATCTTAGTTGAGTTCTTTTTAGTCCTTTGGCCGAAGGTCCAAGGGACTATTGCCATCACTCTGCGTCCGCCGTTAGCTGCCTTATCTCAGAAACCGTTCAGCAACTTTTTCTCTAATTTTGCATAGACATATCTTATGGTACTGCCACTATGCACAAGAAATCTATATTTGATTGAATCATTTTAAGGGCTCCCTAGGGCCTTCAAGGACTCCAAAACTTGTAAAAATGTAACATTTGGCCTATTTTTTTTTAAACTGTTCAACAACTTTTTTTCTAATTTTGCATAGATGTATCTTAGGGTGCTGCCACTATATACAAGAAATCTGTATTTTCTTGAATCATTCTAAGGGCACCTAAGGGGCCCCCAAAGTGCAAAAGTTTTACATTATCTAGTGATGTGGTTTTGAGAAGGGCCCTTGAGACCACCCCCAACAGTAGATTTTGTTTATTGTGCCACAAAGTCAACACCAAGACTAATTTCTGCAGCCTAGTGCTACTGTTCCATTGAGACCTTGACTAATCTTTAATTGGTCACTGAGCTCAGCCAGAGTAGACACCCCCAACAGTAGATTTTGTTTATTGTGCCACAAAGTCTACACCAAGACTAATCTGTGCAGCCTAGTGCTACTGTTCCATTGAGACCTTGACTAATCTTTAATTGGTCACAGCTCCCAGGCAGAGTAGACACACTTGACCCCTGTTAGACTGAACAGTTGCCTAACACTTTTTATCTTCAAAACTATTGATTTTCTATAATTGAAAGTTGTGTTTATTTTGATGTTCATTTAATTATTATAAAATGGTGTGACTGTGGTGTCTATTGGTTAAAGATGTGTGTAGAAACCTATAGGTGACAAACAGAAAATTAATATTCTGGACAACTATATAGAGTGAAATATCCTACACTTTATTGATATCAAATGCATTCTACTGTTCTGTTTACGCTTGCCATGCCTTGTGTAGACATGGTACTGTGTAAATCAATTGTATCAATATAGAGTAATAATTACAGATTCACAATATAGTTGAAATTAAACAACCAAATGTCAACCATTAGAAGAGTTGACATAGTTCCGCTATACACAAGCAAGAAATCTGTATTTGATTGAATCATTCTAGTGTCATCAACATATAGTAGAACATACATTTTCTACATCATCATCACTAAGGTTGTTGTAAATTTAACCAGCTGCCATGTCAAGTCCGTTATAATTGTGACTATCAGTGTTCAAAATGATTCAGGTAAATAGCAAATTACAAAGGACACAAGTTTTCTCCTTGCCATACTTGCTATACATCACATGAGAAGAAGGCTGACACAGCCTGGCCCTGATTTATACATGATTTAGCATTTTTATATATGTTGTATACAACTTTCAACACAATACCATTAATACTGCATGAAATTATCTTAGATCACAGGGAGGACCGGTCTACTAAATCAAATGCTTTATTATAATCGATGAAGGCACAATAAAACCTTTTGCGTTGAGACAAATACAATTCAACCAATACCCCTATCTGAACACTGCCTGTTCTTCACCTATTACATTCGCTTTGTTTAGGTATGTGGTCAGTCTGGTGTTCTGAACAATCACTAAGGATTAATGAACACTTGTGCAGAATGTCACCCACTTGGCAGGTTTAATTGATCTATTCAGCAATGATGACACTACTTAGGCCTATTCTGGACACTGTCACTCACAGTGTTGTGTATTGTCTTAGTTGGTGCATTGAGCTAATCTACTTGACCATGAATCAGTGGTGGCTCTGGTTGTGTATTACACCCAGCTGTGGAGCTAAGATTCTCAGCCTGCTATAGTTTGATGGAAACTGTGACTGATGTGTAATTGGTCACTGGCAGTAGCTTGTGTCAACAGACAGCATTAAGCCACTAGACCCCTGTTAAACTGGACAGTTGCCTGTAGGTTTTAAACTGTGTCAAACAGTGAGTCAAACTTTTGCTCTCAAATAATCTGTCCTCTTAGTTTTACACATGAAGACAAATCTGGCATAACTTGATAAGTCTTTGTAGCAGCACATTTGTACTTCCAGTGTATCATTGCAACATAACATACATATTACATACTGTGTGCCACATTTGAATGTTGTGCATGTAATATTTCCATGCAATCCATTTGCATATATAATGTAAAACTTCAACAGCCGTTTTCTTCATTTTCACTTTTTGATCCCTACCATGTTCAATGCTCCATAACTTTGCCAATTTTTGTAGCAGTCATATTTTTTTGAAACCGTGCAAAGCACCCTACCAAACCTTTACAAGGATGTAAGAAAACAATGTTACAATTTTTCCGACTTATCACTCATTTGGTCAGTCGGGGTCACATATAGATGTATTAGTCAAAAGGACTTCAGGGCCACTTGGCCCATTTTTTAAGTTACCTCCTCAATTTTTGTTCGTCTCATTTCAAATAAATTTTTACGAAAAAACAAACCTACCTAGCATCCACTATGACATGCTAGCTCGTTTGTGGAACTTTTATGTAGTTTTAGTGAAATTATTGAAATTTGTAGTGAATTAATGTTGGATCCAACATCAATTCAAGCGATTCTCAAATTTTTAATTTTCATGGAAACATTCAGCCGTACTGCAATTTCTGCAAGAAGATTATTCATACACAAATATAAATCATTGTCAATAGTCAAGTACTCGTGTATACAGCTGAGTGAACTAGAGCATTGTGGAGTGAACAAAATTGCCCAAGCTTCAAAACCTTCACAAGAGAATTTAAACCGAAATTTTCTCAGTTGAGAGACCGATGCTCTAAACACTACACACTATTACACCCCACTAAACACTAGATGTAGAAATATGAGACATGCTGTTTATAGTTTAGTGTGAGACTTGTATGAACAAATGGGAAACTCATACGAAGCTTTACTGGGTCATCGCATCAGTTCGCAAAGTCCCAAGTAAGGTATAGCTGTATGGGTGAGTGGTGGTGTGGCGGTCACCATGTAATGTAGATCACTACGGTTATGCCACCTAGTGAGTGGAACATATATTAATGCACATTGCTGCTATTGTGGATATTCGTACCAGGCAACATGGCAGCTATTGGGTTAAGCATCATCATATATCAATGGATAATAAATCACTAATACAGTGGCACCACCTATTGAGTAGAACATATATTAATGTATGTTGCTGCTGTTGTTGATGTGAGAACCGCACACAGTGACTACTGTTTGGCTGTGGTTTTTTAAGCCATTTGGGATCACTCAAATCACATACACACCATATATTTGGAGTGGATGTTGGTTTGAACCAAAACAAACACTATACATTTTTTGCACTTATGAGACCACCCCTAAGCCAGAAATGTGGGCTGACCCATGCTGGACATGCACACAGACCCCAGTGTAGATCTGTAGATCTGTCATGAGATGTGCAAAAGACCCACATTCCTGGGTATACAGTAATGCACACAATTGCGGGTAATTGGTGCCTGTTATAAGAGTGACAAGGCCAGTTGTTCCTCTCCATCCCCAGTAGATCTAGTACAGCCATTTCACTGAATCACTCACTGGGTTACACATTACACTGAGCGTCCCAGTTTTGAAGTAGGCCAGTGGAAAGTAGAACTCTGTACGTTTTGTTCTTATTTTCTCTGAAAGTTTGGGTGAGGATTGATTTGGAGTTAAATAGATTTGTGTTGTTTCAATGTCTGCTTATAATGTGATTGAGTTTTAGTTGACCATCATTGCTAACGAAAATGACATTATGCTACCGAAGGGATTTTTCACCGAGAAACTAGGAACTAGCAAGATTAATATTTAAAAAAACTTATATTTTTATTAATAACAATGTAAATGTAATGTACTGATTGTACCTGTGTGAAAATTGTTAAGTGGGAGGATAGTCAAAATACTTTTGAAACTGATACAAACAACATTGAACACTTATTGTCATGTTCTGCTTTGAGTGATGGTGTCTGTGGCACCACATAGGGGGGTGGGTGGGGGGGCAGTACTATAGAACTAGGCCACACATGTAATGCACCAGAGGGTGCATTTATTTTTTGTAAAGTAGTTTAATTAGATATGGTCATATTATTATTCATTCTAAGCTGATTTACAGACAAATAATACAAAAGTCGAATATAAATCAA
The DNA here is from genome assembly GCA_963995525.1 of Escarpia spicata. Lineage (NCBI taxonomy): Eukaryota > Metazoa > Annelida > Polychaeta > Sabellida > Siboglinidae > Escarpia > Escarpia spicata. Next base: position 13,396,520 of record OZ023215.1, on the reverse strand, counting down.
ACAAACAAGGGATGACATGGTTATTTATATAATAAAGACTATCATGATGTTTTTGCAAACATGTTATGTAGTAGTTAACATGCACTAAACAAAAATCAAAATGGTGAACGATATCAATGTCATCTTTTTCATGAAACTGAAACGATTTTTGGTTATTGATAATTATACATTTTCAATCCAGTTTTTGTGTACAATCCAAAGGATCATCAATCACACAAGATTGTAATCAATTCATTAACCGGAAGCATGAATCAACCAAACATTGACAAAACTGATTCGTTGAACAACACTAGCCAAGATATCCTGTTCCAATATCTGCTGTAGTGTTAAACCCTTATAGGTGATATGTGTTGCTTTGGGGGAATTTTGGAACTTATGCGACCATGCCTAAGACTGACAACTAATTGCATCTAACGTCTTCTGTTGTGCTGTGGTTTACAGAGTGCGATGATGGCTATTTTGGAGTGCAGTGCGACAAGAAATGTCACTGCCTGGGTAACTCAGTCTGTCGCAAGAAAAATGGCCAATGTGACACAGGCTGTGATTTAGGCTGGAAAGGAGTAGGATGCCAGTATCGTAAGTATAATTACCATCGCTCCATGGTAACACAGGCTGTCTTCAGGGTTGTAATGATCAATCAATGTATCAATATATTGCCAAACTATTCAAAATTGATGTTCCACTTCACTTATGTTACCTTGTCAAATTGCTGTTTTATACATTTTCTGATAGTAAATAGACTACAGTAACAATAATTCAAACAAGCAGTCTACAAAATAATTGATTTATATGTATGCGGTGACCAAACATTTCGGAGAGTTAATTAGGGAATTTTAATTATACAGATCCTAACAGGCTACACTAATTAAAATGTTGCATATTCAGTTCAATTTAGTTTTATTGTAACTCTCTAAAATGCATTGAAATCAAATAGAAATCCTATATATAATATCATAAAGAGAACAGTATGGAAGAGTGTTGTGTAATGTTGTAATCCCGTTCCCCTTACGAGTCTCACATTAATCAGCATTGTGGTGTAGATTGACGTTAGACAAATAGCCACTGTTTTTATTTGTCGTTCCAACTTAAAATAGATTACCCTAGAAGATGATCATGCCAGTATTTATCCACGACAAAAGTGTCTTGGGAGACCAAGAGACAGACCTAAAGTGTCATGCACATATGATCATAAGTAACATCACTGAGGCAGCCTGCCATTTATGTAATGAATACTAGAGAAAGGAATATATAGCATCAAAGTGGTCCCTGAAGGTAACTAGTATTTTAGCATGTAGCGTGTTTGTTTGCAGAGTAAACGAACGCAGCCGCCTACTGTCTATAATGCGGCTTTAATTGTGATTAATTAAAAGTAATCAGTTGGTGGCAGCATTGTTTCGATGCTTTGTTTAATAAGAGATTAAAAGCATCACTGCGCAGTTTGCTGGAGTATTACAAGATGACGTAAAACATTTTGAAATTTGAGTGTTCAATCACTTTAAAAATATGATTTCATTATTATCAAATTGTGATAATCTAGTTTCATGGCATTGAATAATTTCCTAAATATATTAAGACTAATACGTTTGCACTTTCTTTTTGTTTAACAAATGTAATATAAAAATAATTTTTGTTTATGCTGACTCAGACTGAACAGTTTTAAGTAGAGGTCAAGAATATGTCCCTTAAAGGTGTCAGGCCACAATTACACATAAGGAAAACTGTGGTCTGTACCCTAAAAACACAGTGCATCACTAATAATGGAGCTACTGAAAACTAAAAGCACAAAACTAAGGTCATCAGATGTAATCTATAGATCAGTTTTAAAAGAACAAATATTACATCTCCGTGTACAGCTGTGACAGACTTTGTGTGTTTTGTGTCGACAGCTTGCACAGACAAGAAGTTTGGCCTGCAATGCAGCAAAACATGTCACTGTAAGGGAGACGTGACATGTAATCCGGTAACAGGGCAGTGCCCCAATGGGTGCCGCAAACCCGAGTGGTTCGATGAAAACTGCCAGACAAGTAAGTTTAATTCAGAAGTTAGTCTGTCAATAGCCTTTCCTGTTCAGTCAACATTCTGTTCCACCGACAACAAATATGACCGGAGACACACTGAAGAAACATTTTTAAGTAACTATATATCTACATAGTGCTACAGAACCCTGGATACGATTTCACTTTCTTCAGAGGCCATAAGCCAAAAAAAATTGATTTGCTCCTTAAAAGTGATCCTGTCTACTGAAAAACATCAGCTCCAGGATGTACCACTGGCACCATTTTGTCATTGTGTCATGGAAATAGTGTCCTAGGTGATATAAAAAATTGCATTTTGAAAAGCTTCAATTTAGCAGCGAATTCTCTTTAATGATGGTTTTCCAAATAAGCTCATTACAAATCTTAGTGAATTGGCCCCCTAGTGGCGCCATTTATGTTTCAAATCATGTACCATTCAGTCTAGCACATGCATCAAAAAACACTTTCAAAATAATTATTTCAAATTCCATTAATGAAACTGCCAGTAAATTGTTTATTACTTCTAAAAGTGCAACCAGCAAATTTATACTTTCACCCATGTACGCGTGTATTTTGGCTTTTGCTCAGTATTTTAAAAGATACCTTCCAATCTGAACTGTTGCAACTTGTCATATATATGTGTGGTACTGCTCTTTCTACACTCACTCTACGTTGCTCCAGTTCAGTCAGCTTTATGAGTGAGTACCTGGCTATAAACAGTGGTGAATATTTGTGTATGAATAGTTTTTATGCATTAATTGCAGCATGGCTGAATGCTTCCCAGAGAAGTAGAGATGGTGTTCAATTGAACAGGTCTGCCATAGAGTAAAATGTAAAGTGCTTTGAGCAGTCCTAAGGACTGGATACTGTGCTACATAAGAACTTACCTTTACCATTTACTGTTACCATTGCTGTACAAATGAAAAGTTTATTCAACAACATAATACGCTTGCACAGTATGGTGTGCTGCGGCAATGGCGGCGGCTGCTGTTGCTGAAGTCGTGCGACTTGTGAGGCATTATGCCCTTCTTGAACTCAAACACTTGGTAAATACAATATGAATGATAAAAGATCGAGTACAAAGTAAGACTCACGATTAAACTTAGTACAGTGGAGCTTGTACTTTTAAAAGTTTACAAATATGCAGAACGTAACAAAGGCTTGAATATTTGTTTAAATAGTGTTAAACTTGGTGGCTTAGTTATTTCATTTGTTAAACTGTTCCACATTGTTATACTTTTGACGGTCAGTGACAGTAGTCAGAGGGTGGTGTTTGTTTCTTCAATTGTAACCCCCATTGTCTGATCCAGTGCTTCCATTACTGACCGAAGCGCCCCATGTGGCCAGTAGCACTCCCACGTCGATGGTTCTAAAGTGGATGGCGTGGCAGGGCTATGTCGCCCCCGCCCTCAAGGTCATCTACCGCATTCAGTACAGTAAACACAGCCACCATGGCAACAACTCCAAGTGGGCGTCCAGCCCAGACATCATCGATCCGGCCGATGTGGACGGATACGCCTTCGCGACACTCAGAGGCCTGCAGCACAACACGTTCTACAACGTGCGCATACTGCCAGTGCTGTGGTATCGGGCGAAGTATCTACGAGGAACACTGAGTCCCACCGCTGGACCATTCCACACCAAATGTGCAAGTGAGTGTATATTTAAATATATTTTTAAATAAGCGAAGTGCAAGTGAGTGTATATTTATTCACCAGGAGCCAGTTTCATGAAGCGGCTAAGAAAGTTCTTAACGCAAAGATGATTGTCTTAATAAATTATTTTATTTTTAGTCCTTTGGGCCGAAGGTACAACCGACTATTGCCATCACTCTGCATCTGCCGTCCGCCGTTAGCTGCCGTATCTCAGAAACCGTTCAGCAACTTTGTCTCTAATTTTGCATAGATATATCTTAGGGCACTGCCACTATGCACGAGAAATCTGTATTTGATTGAATCGTTCTAAGGGCACTAAAGGTCCCTTAAAAAAAAAAATTGCTAACTAAATTGTCTGGGGTAAGACCACATTTAAAATTTACATAGGCAGCCTTGTAATGTTTCCTTCATTTCCTGCAAAATTTGTCTTACGATTTTCTTGAAAATTTCACAGCATATTTAACCTCCATTGACACAAGTGCTGTGGAAAACTCATGAAATTCTCATACCTCGTTTTTCAGAAAAATCCACCCAAACCTGACACCCCTCAATTTCGTCCCAATTTGGTGAGGGATTTTGAAATATTGGTGCGTTCTGCAAAATAGCCACTGTGCGAATACGCGAGCGACTAGAGTATATTTATTGAAAAAAATTCACACATCACGCCAAAACGGTATTATCAAGGGCACTCTTTCGGTGGGTAATGGCGGACAAATCCTTAATGTGGTCTTACCCTGTCTACTGCAGCAGCAGCTCTATCTGGCTTACAGTCCTTTCTTCAACTAATCCCTTTTCCTATAACATCTGTAACAGAGGAAGGGTTACTGCCTGATGGAAACTGTAACTAATCTGTAATTGGTCACTGGCATAGGCTTGTTTCAACAGACAGCACCCACTAGACCCCTGGACAGTTGGGCATACATTTTAAGGGGTCATCCTGAAACAAGCAAATGTCAACCATTAGAGGAGTTGACATAGCTCCGCTACACACTGTAAGAAATCTGTATTTAATTGAATCATTCTAGTATCATCAGCATATAGTAGAACATATATTTTCAAGAAAATGTCTACATCGTCATCATTAAGGTTGTTGTAAATTTCACCAGCTGCCATGTCAAGTCCCTTATAATTATGACTAACAGAGTGTTCAAAATCATTCACGTAAACACCAAATAACAAAGGAGACAAGTTTTCTCCTTGTGACAACTCTACATCACATGAGACGAAGGCTGACACAACCCCAAAATGCAGTAGATTTTGTGTATTGTGCCAGAAACAGAACCTTGTAGCTATTTCCCTTCCCAAAACATCTGTCACATGCGGAGTCTGTGTCTTGCATGGATATCTAATTTGATGCAATTGTTTTATATGGAGGTTGTCTTTTCTGTTATGTAATTATAAGCAGGAAGTTTGTGAAATTTGTTATTCTTAGGCCACATAAAAGTAATTCCTGGTTTCTCATGAATGCATGTATTTAAAAATAGGTGCCACAACATTTCATTTTTTTTAATAATTATTCCTCTAAATGCAAGACATGGTGCAATAAGTGAACAGTAAACATGTCAACATTTTATTCCATCATAACCCTTAATGATCTGTAACTATGATTCACCAAAAACATTTGATTAATAATTGTTTGATTTCTGCTGGTCAGAAACTGTTTCTGCCCAGTAGAAACGGCAACAATAGGAAATACATGCCATTGATAGGCAAACGTGTTCTTTTTATAGAAAACGTGAGTTTCTTTCTGTACCTGTCTACGTATAATAACCATTTGTCCGCCCTGCTCACAATAAACAAGAAACATCACATGGACGATAAAAGGAAGTTCACTGCCACTTAACTTGTGGATTATTACTATTATAAAACTGCTCTGCTACTGCTTGGTGGACAGTTAATTAGTGGCTTAAGTTCAAATACATCAGGATGTTTTTCACACCTGCAAGGTAGTTTAGGCTCAGTAGTGTGCTGGCATCCACTAAACCTATGTCAGATAATTAGTTCTGTGGGGCTGTTTTTAAGTACTCATTTATAACATTATCATTTTGCATTAGTATGTCATCTTGTGGGAATGGTCTGTGTATGTGCAATGGCCCCCCAAAAAGAATCCCCAAACTGGACAATTTTCACATTTGGCCTTTTATTAAAAAATTGTTCAGTAACTTTTTCTCAAATTTTTCATAGACATTTCACGTGGTAGTGCCACTATACACAATACATCAGTATTTGATTGAATCATTCTAAGGGCACCAAAGGTCCCCTAAAATGCTAAATTTGCTAACTAAAATTAATTGTCTACCTCAGAGTAGCTATATTTATAACTTGTTGTGTATTACACCCAGCTGTGGAGCTAAGATTCTCTGTCTGCTATTGTTTGATGGAAACTGTGACTAATCTGTAGTTGGTCACTGCAGAAGCTTGTGTCAACAGACAGCATTATGCCACTAACCCTGTTAAACTGAAGGTTTTAAAGTGTGTCAAACAGTGAGTCTACCTTTTGCTCTCAAATAATCTGTCCTCTTAGTTTTACACATAAAGACATAATCTGGCCTAACGTGATAAGTTTTGTAGCAGCACATTTGTACTTCCAGTGTATCATTGCAACATAACATACATACTGTGTGCCACATTTGAATGTCATGCATGTCATATTTCCATGCAATCCATTTGCATATATAATGTAAAACTTCAACAGCCGTTTTCTTAATTTTCACTTTTTGACCCCTACCATGTTCAATGCTCAATAACTTCACCAATTTTTGTAGCAGTCATAATTTTTGAAACTGTATAAAGCACCCTACCAAACCTTTATAAGAATGTAAGAAAACAATGTTACAATTTTTCCGACTTATTACTCATTTGGTCAGCCAGGGTCACATATAGACGTATTAGTCCAAAGGACATCAGGGCCTCTTGGCCCATTTTTTAATAAGCTAACATGAGTTTACATGAAGCTGGCCCCTGCTTACTCCTACTCATGAACCAAACCAAGGGCGTCAGTTATAACCACTACAGTGTTTTGTTTTTAAACCCATCCACAGTGGCGCCATCTTGAGTCTCTTTAAGGCCATATCCTGTCCAAATGTTTTTTCAGAGAACTGTATAAATATACTTGTACATGTGTCTTATTCAATGTTATCACAAATCCGAAGCACAAGGCACAACAAAGTCAACACTGACAACAGCCGGTGGTCAGTTGCCGGGCTTTCTCGTCAGATTCATGCTGCGGCCTGTATAGCACCGCACCGACACCAGGCAATCTAACATTAGCAGAAACAACATCAGTCTCTCAAATGTCATCATCACTGTCTCGAAAATATATTTGATCATTGTATGCATTGGTCTCGGTAACAGAAGAGACACCGCTCTCAGCCCACCGGCCGCCATTTTATGAGTTGTTTACACAATGTGGGCACGCACTGGCCGGCTGTCAGTCAGTCAGGGCGATGATGTCACACAGTCTCACGCAACTGTCACAAATTCCATAAGATGACAAATTTAGAGGTTCTTTTTATCTTGTATGCTCTTATGCGATTCTTAAACATACTTTCAATAGCATCATCTGAAAGTGCATACATCATTTGTTATTATGGAACACAGCACATTTTATCCCAGCATATATTTAAAAGTCAATCTACAGTTTGCTATATTTCTCCAATAGGTGGCAAAGCATTTAACTCGATAAATAACTCGAAATAACTACCTTTGTGGTTTATTTTAAATATATTGCCAGTTGGTAGATCAGAGACCACTAGTCCAAGGAAGCAAACTAAGATAGAAAGAGGCAAGTGGACTGCGATGTCTGGAGGGAGATATACTAGTCCAAGGAAACAAACTAAGATAGAAAGAGGCGAGTGGACCGCGATGTCTGGGAGGAGATATACTAGTCCAAGGAAGCAAACTAAGATAGAAAGAGATGAGTGGACCGCAGTGTCTGTGAGGAGATATACTAGTCCAAGGAAGCAAACTAAGATAGAAAGAGATGAGTGGATCGCAGTGTCTGGGAGGAGATATACTAGTCCAAGGAAGCAAACTAAGATAGAAAGAGGCGAGTGGACCGCGATGTCTGGGAGGAGATGTACTAGTCCAAGGAAGCAAACTAAGAAAGAGGCGGGTGGACCCTGATGTCTGGGAGGAGATATACTAGTCCAAGGAAGCAAACTAAGATAGAAAGAGATGAGTGGACCGCGGTGTCTGGGAGGAGATATACTAGTCGAAGGAAGCAAACTAAGATAGAAAGAGACGAGTGGACCGCAGTGTCTGGGAGGAGACGTTCTTCTAATGCCATAACATCTGCATATTAATATATAGATTCTGATCCAGCATATTAAAGATACGATGTTCGTTTCACATCATTGATATTTATTTGTTCTTAATACTTGAATAAATATTAACACTTATTTCTTTGAATTTGCACTGTTCCCTCATTACTGACCAAACTGGGGCAACAGTTAGCGTGGAAAAGTTTTCCGAGCATGATCTGAAAGCTTTCCAAAATTAAACAGATTGAAAAAAAACTGATCATAAGGAAAATTGATAGCCTTAGCATAACTTCAAATGTTTGTTCTCTTATAAAACGTCACCCCTCCCTGGGTGGTTACATAGAGAGGGGATGTATTATACAGAATAGAGTTGACATGGCCGTTTCTTCATGGCTGTTTACAGAACCAGCGGCTCCGTACATCAGCAAAATAGTGACCGGTTTGGATGAGTCACAGGCATCGACCACTGCCATGTTGTCTGTCAAGTGGGAGGTGAGTGGCTCATTTCAATGCTGAAATACCAGTAGAGACTACTCCTTGTGTGCGTGCGGGCGGGCGTGCGGGCGTGCATGTTGTGTGTGTGTGCGTGCATGTGTGTAGCTTCCACGCTGAATTGCCAGAAGCAACTACTTGTGTGTAGGGCTTCAGAGTAGAACCTACATACCAGAAACTACTCCTTGTGTGTAGGGCTTCAGAGTAGAACCTACATACCAGAAACTACTCCTTGTGTGTAGGGCTTCAGAGTAGGACCTACATACCAGAAACTACTCCTTGTGTGTAGGGCTTCAGAGTAGGACCTACATACCAGAAACTACTCCTTGTGTGTAGGGCTTCAGAGTAGGACCTACATACCAGAAACTACTCCTTGTGTGTAGGGCTTCAGAGTAGAACCTACATACCAGAAACTACTCCTTGTGTGTAGGGCTTCAGAGTAGAACCTACATACCAGAAACTACTCCTTGTGTGTAGGGCTTCAGAGTAGAACCTACATACCAGAAACTACTCCTTGTGTGTAGGGCTTCAGAGTAGAACCTACATACCAGAAACTACTCCTTGTGTGTAGGGCTTCAGAGTAGAACCTACATACCAGAAACTACTCCTTGTGTGTAGGGCTTCAGAGTAGAACCTACATACCAGAAACTACTCCTTGTGTGTAGGGCTTCAGAGTAGAACCTACATACCAGAAACTACTCTTTGTGTGTAGGGCTTCAGAGTAGAACCTACATACCAGAAACTACTCCTTGTGTGTAGGGCTTCAGAGTAGAACCTACATACAAGAAACTACTCCTTGTGTGTAGGGCTTCAGAGTAGAACCTACATACAAGAAACTACTCCTTGTGTGTAGGGCTTCAGAGTAGAACCTACATACCAGAAACTACTCCTTGTGTGTAGGGCTTCAGAGTAGGACCTACATACCAGAAACTACTCTTTGTGTGTAGGGCTTCAGAGTAGAACCTACATACCAGAAACTACTCCTTGTGTGTAGGGCTTCAGAGTAGAACCTACATACCAGAAACTACTCCTTGTGTGTAGGGCTTCAGAGTAGGACCTACATACCAGAAACTACTCCTTGTGTGTAGGGCTTCAGAGTAGGACCTACATACCAGAAACTACTCCTTGTGTGTAGGGCTTCAGAGTAGAACCTACATACCAGAAACTACTCCTTGTGTGTAGGGCTTCAGAGTAGAACCTACATACCAGAAACTACTCCTTGTGTGTAGGGCTTCAGAGTAGAACCTACATACCAGAAACTACTCCTTGTGTGTAGGGCTTCAGAGTAGAACCTACATACCAGAAACTACTCCTTGTGTGTGTGGCTTCTACGCTGAAGTACCACCAGAAACAACTCATTGTGTGTGTGGCTTCTACTCCAAAGTACGAACAGAAACTACTCATTGTGTGAGTAGCCTCCGCACTGAAGTACCAATACAAACTACTCCTGGTGTGTATAGCTTCTACTCTGAAGTATCAGTAGAAACTACTTGTGTGTGTACCTTTTACTCTGAAGCACCAGTAGGAACTACTCCTTGTGTGTCAAGCCTCGACATTAACACTGGCCCGATGGCCCGGCACATTTTTTGAAGCTGTCGGGCCAGTTTGAGCCACCAGTTGTTATATTTTACGAGACGAAGCGGCGGTCACGGCACGACCGCATCGGTTATCAGATGCCGTTCGCCAGAATTCTTAGACATTGTAAACATAACGTAGATACTAATTCTCAATAATGAGTCCAAACTCCAACACTTATCATGCGGACAACGGCGTGCAAAGCCATCAAATAAATTTTCTATCCACCGGCAGTGCAGGTTTTTATGACGAGAGACGCCATTTTTAAAGTCCCGCCACGTCCCTTGGACACACTTTGTACAGGGGTTGGAAGCTGCCTCGACATTAGAATTATGCACGCTTTTACTTCTCTAGATATATGAAAGGAATACAGCTTAAATCCAAATTTAACTAGTGGCTAAAGTGACAGAAACCAAATGGAACGCTGCATCAGCAAGGGCAAGGTGAAGGCCACCTATTTTGGGTGGTGCCACCTAGCGAATGAACCGTGAAATAGTCTAATGCCTTGAATGATCTGCACATGAATGCAGTGTCAACTCAACTACCGACTGACTAGCTGTCATCACACTGGCCACACTTTATTTAAACTTAGCAAATACTGTATATATGCATCTGAGTACACACTTGAACAGTATTACAATATTATTAGCTTTGGATATCTCACTTTGAACAATCAATATGTGTATAGTAATTTCTAACAACTTTGTTGATAAAATTATAAAAATGACTAATATTGTTTTGCACCTCAGTATCAGCGTATTTTTGACGGTAACACAAAATCCGGGCCAGTAACTTTCACAGGCGGGCCACTAACTTTTCCAATCTACTGGCCCCCGTTATTAGTAGTTTTTGTAAAGTAAAGTAAAGTATCCTTGAAATGATTGAAGATCTGGTTTCTTGCTTCTTATAATATGGCATAATTACCTCACAAGAAAGTTTTGTCTTTTTTGAATATTTTGACTGCATCTCACAGTTACGTGTTTGTCACATGACCACTGTCCTTTAACACAAGCTGGAGAAGGACACCCTCTAGTCAGTACTGGTGCACCCGAAGGACAGGACGGAAATTGCAGCAAAGTGTGGTGGTGGTATATGACATTCAGTGCCCAGAATGTGACCAGCACTACTTGGGGAAAACAGCTAGAGCACTTGGCACAAGAATGAAAGAACATCTGTCAGATCGCCAGCCCCTATCAGCCATAAGTGAACATAAATTGTGGTCATGTGACACACCCGTAACATCATTCCGTTGATGAAGACTGCGAGATGCAGTCGAAATATTCAAAAGAGAACAAGTTTCTTGTGAGGTAATTATGCCATATGAAAGATAAGTAGTTTTTATAACTTGTTTGTGTGTCAATATGCTTGTCGGTATGTTTCAAGATTTGTCAACGTGCATGTCAATATGTGTCAACGTGTATCAAATTGTTAGTGTGTGTATCAGTATATGTCCACTGTGTCACTGTGTGTGACAGGGTCCTGATAAGAGTCAGGTGAACTGTGACGCCATCCTGTACTACAAGCTGCTGTACCAGCGCCAGGGCTCCGGAGGCTGGCAGAAGGTGACAGTCAGTAAAAGCCAGGTGAGAACAACACCCCTCCCTCTCTAACCCCTCTCTGGGGTTCACATTACCTGCAGGATGTAATAAAAGTCTAGAAACTTACTTCAGTTGGTTATAGTTGTTTCGCATGCAAGTATGTAATGTATCATTTTTTAAGTTGTTTTATAAAAAAAGTGTTATTCTGTAAAAGTTTGTTGTTCTCCAATATATTATGGTTTTTACAAACTTTATGAGTTGCTGTTTGGTGAATTAAAACAGTTGTTACAACTTAGAGGTGCAATATTAAATATATGTTAGGATAACAACAATCTTTGTTATTGAATAATATTTTACATCTAAGATCTAGGCTTCTTCACTTGATGTTTTGTGTGCATATTCCTTTTTAGTCCTTTGGGCCGAAGGTCCAAAGGACTATTGCCATCAATCTCCGTCCGCCGTTAGCTGCCATATCTCAGAAACCGTTCAGTAACTTTTTCTCTAATTTTGCATAGATGTATCTTTGGGTACTGCCACTTTGCACACAAAATCTGTATTTGATTAAATCATTCTTAAGGCCCCCAAGGACCAAAAAACTTGTAATTTCACATTTTTCCTATTTTTTCCAAAACTGTTCAGTAACTTTTTCTCGAATTTTGTATAGATGTATCTTAAGGTGCTGCCACTATACACAAGAAATATCTGTATTTGATTGAATAATTCTAAGGGCACCTCAGGGCCCCCCAAAATGCAAAATTGTCCTGCTGTTTCTCTGCTGCTCCCTCCTGCAGCCCTGCTGATCTCTATTTATAACAGACAGACAGTATTTTTTTGATGACCATCATAAGCACATAAACTACAATATAATATTCATTGTAAGGTCAGGGAGGCTCCCATTAAGACAATTATATGCAGCTATCATGGGAGCCACCCTACTGATGTAACTGGTTAGTGGACTTTGCCCTGATCACTGGGGTGGCTCTGAGTGGAGTGGCCAGCTGTAAATCTGTGTATTGGTCTAGCTTAGGCACACTGCCTGCCATTGTCCCAGTGTCAAACTGAATGCCTTCATGTGGGCTGTAACTGTAATGTTTAATGGGAATCCCTACTGCTCTGGCAGAACCTGAGAAACTTAAAAACAGCAATAGACATCATTATCAATGCAATGTAATGGTATAACCTAGGATTAAAATAAAATAACTTAGGTATAAAATAACATATAAAATAACTTTATATATTAAGATGTTTTACTACACATGTTACAGCCATTACTTCACTCCAATTCAATCAGTATTATGTCATTAACCCTTAATGATCTGTAACTGTGATTCACCAAAAAATATTTCATGGGTTTATTTTATAATTACAAATAAGTGTTATTTTGAAAAGCATTGAATTATCCACATGATGATACCTTTTAATAATTTTTTTATGTTCTTGAATTCACCTATTACATTCGCTTCTTTTAGGTGTGTGGTCAGTCTCTCATTAATGGAGGCTGTGAACAACTTGCCTATGCAGCTTAATAGTGTAATGCCACGATAGTTGTCTGGGTCATCTATTGACCCCTGCTTTTTGTATATAGGTTTAATGATCCCAAAACACCAATATGTTGGCACAATGCCAGATAATAGAACTAGGTTAAACATCTTAACAATAACTGTAATTAGTTCTGTGGGGATGGTTTTTTAAGTATTCATTTATAACATTATCACTACCACATGCCTTTTTGTTTTTGAGTTTTTTGATTTGCATTAGTACCTCATCTTGCGTGAATGGTCTGTTTATGTGTTCGTTTCACTGGGAAATCTTTCTTGGATCAAAAGGTATCTCACTAGCTGGAGTTTCACTTTCAGGTTTTTCACCGAGTTTTTTTAAGTGGTTCATAAACTTATCCAGTGAAATATTTCCACATTTTTCACTGCTGTTACTTGCTTTATTAAGTATATCCCAGTATTCTGCAGGCTTGTTATGTTTTAGGTTGCGCAAGTTTTCATGTAACTGTTTATGGTAGCATTTTGATATTTGTTTTATAAAGCATTTATACCCTCTAGTCAATTCTCTTAATTCTGCATTAGCTTCGTAATTTTTAATTTTCTTTAGTCTATCTTTTGCTCTCAAATAATCTGTCCTCTCAGTTTTACACATAATCTGGCATAACTTGATAAGTCTTTGTAGCAGCACATTTGTACTTCCAGTGTATCATTGCAACATAACATACATACTGTGTGCCACATTTGAATGTCATGCATGTAATATTTCCATGCAATCCATTTGCATATATAATGTAAAACTTCAACAGCCATTTTCTTCTTTTTCACTTTTTGACCCTTACCATGTTCAATGCTCCATAACTTTGACAATTTTTGTAGCAGTCATAATTTTTGAAACCGTGTAATGCACCCTACCAAACCTTTACAAGAATGTAAGAAAACAATGTTACAATTTGTCTGACTTATCACTCATTTGGTCAGCCGGGGGCTCACTTATAGACGTATTAGTCCAAAGGACTTCAGGGCCTCTTGGCCCATTTTTTATTGATCCTGTTGTCAGTGTCTTTAATTTTGACCACTTACTTTTATTTGCCTTGTTGTCAGTCTCTTTCACTTTGACCACTTACTTCTTCTTTGTTGCCATGTTGTCAGTCTCTTTCACTTTGACCACTTTTACTTCTTTTTTGTTTGCCATGTTGTCAGTCTCTTTCACTTTTACCACTTTTACTTCTTTTTTGTTTGCCATGTTGTCAGTCTCTTTCACTTTTACCACTTTTACTTCTTTTTTGTTTGCCATGTTGTCAGTCTCTTTCACTTTTACCACTTTTACTTCTTTTTTGTTTGCCATGTTGTCAGTCTCTCACTTTGACCACTTTTACTTCTTTTTTGTTTGTCATGTTGTCAGTCTCTTTCACTTTTACCACTTTTACTTCTTTTTTGTTTGCCATGTTGTCAGTCTCTCACTTTGACCACTTTTACTTCTTTTTTGTTTGCCATGTTGTCAGTCTCTCACTTTTACCACTTTTACTTCTTTTTTGTTTGTCATGTTGTCAGTCTCTTTCACTTTTACCACTTTTACTTCTTTTTTGTTTGCCATGTTGCCAGTCTCTCACTTTGACCACTTTTACTTCTTTTTTGTTTGCCATGTTGTCAGTCTCTCACTTTTACCACTTTTACTTCTTTTTTGTTTGTCATGTTGTCAGTCTCTTTCACTTTTACCACTTTTACTTCTTTTTTGTTTGCCATGTTGTCAGTCTCTTTCACTTTTACCACTTTTACTTCTTTTTTGTTTGTCATGTTGTCAGTCTCTCACTTTGACCACTTTTACTTCTTTTTTGTTTGCCATGTTGTCAGTCTCTATCACTTTGACCACTTTTACTTCTTTTTTGTTTGTCATGTTGTCAGTCTCTTTCACTTTGACCACTTTTACTTCTTTTTTGTTTGCCATGTTGTCAGTCTCTATCACTTTGACCACTTTTACTTCTTTTTTGTTTGTCATGTTGTCAGTCTCTTTCACTTTGACCACTTTTACTTCTTTTTTGTTTGCCATGTTGTCAGTCTCTCACTTTGACCACTTTTACTTCTTTTTTGTTTGTCATGTTGTCAGTCTCTCACTTTGACCACATTTACTTCTTTTTTTGTTTGCCATGTTGTCAGTCTTTCACTTTGACCACTTTTACTTCTTTTTTGTTTGTCATGTCAGTCTCTTTCACTTTGACCACTTTTACTTCTTTTTTGTTTGCCATGTTGTCAGTCTCTATCACTTTGACCACTTTTACTTCTTTTTTGTTTGTCATGTTGTCAGTCTCTTTCACTTTGACCACTTTTACTTCTTTTTTGTTTGCCATGTTGTCAGTCTCTCACTTTGACCACTTTTACTTCTTTTTTGTTTGTCATGTTGTCAGTCTCTCACTTTGACCACATTTACTTCTTTTTTGTTTGCCATGTTGTCAGTCTTTCACTTTGACCACTTTTACTTCTTTTTTGTTTGTCATGTCAGTCTCTTTCACTTTGACCACTTTTACTTCTGCAACATCTATGTTGTGATGTTCTCAGTTTGTCTTAATCTTTCTTTGACCACTGTCAATTTCTTTCATGTTGTGTTCTCAGTCTGTTTTTCACTTTGATTCCTCTGTCGTCATTATTTTCATATTGTCAGTCTCTTTCACTTTGACTACTCCAGGTTATGCTCAACATCTCGGGGCTCAACTTCAGTACGAGTTACAACATCAAGGTGGAGGTGATCAACAACCATATGCTTGCCGCAGTGAGCGCCATGTTGAATGTCGTCACTCCAGCCAAAGGTGTGTACACCTAGCATCATCTGACTGTCTCTCTCCACCTGCCATGCTTCAGTTAACGTTCCTGTAATGTCACAGCCATGTGTTCCATAACAATAAAGGGAATACTTGTTTTCCAACTTTACAAATACTACAATGTCTGTTCCTCATTTGTAACATTTATATATTTTTAATACTAGAGCAAATATTTTAGAAGGTATACCATCTACCAAATTGTGTTTAGTAACCCCGAAAGAGTGTTTGCATTTTAAATGTTGCGCCCACAAAATGTTCAAATTGTAACCGCAACATTCTAACACTAAACAGCCGCTACTGCCTGTAATTAGCATTTATTGCAGAAACACGCATCCCTGGTTACAAAAACCTTTGAAGTTCACACTAAACCGCAAGTTGGATGAAGTACATCTGATTAAGCGAACTTCCTGCTAATAATTAGCTGATTCTGGGTGACAGAGCAGACAACTTCCATTTAAAATAACAAAGGTTGCACAAAAATGTACAGTTTTACTGGACTTTGTGTATCTGATGAACAGTCCTAGCTTATAAATGATGCTGTGTTTCTTTTTCTTGCAGATGAGGTTCTGCTTGATCAAAAGAAAGGACATAACCCCATCATGGTAGTCAGCATTGTCATTGCGTTTCTCCTTGTACTGGGCATATGCATCGCCATACTTCTCTACAGGTAAACTTCCCGTCACAGTCTGTCTATTGGTTCCAGAAGTAGGACATTGGTTCCAGAAGTGGGACTGTTCAAAATGTAAATGTTACAGATTGTTTACCTACACAGCTAAAAGGGTTTAATTCCGAGCCTTTCTAGCAGATAAGTGCAGAATAAGGTAGAGTTTTTAAGCCTGTTGGTTATATATGGAATACACATATTCCAAGGGTTGTTATTCTTTGACAAATTTTACAAATTGTATTTGGCATATTCTACCTGTTTGAACATGCATGTTTTAGAATCTTAAAGTACTTCTTCACAATTTATTGCAATACTTTCTAAAAGAGCTAATAAAAACGGTAGTTGCAAATAGTTAGTTTGTGTTGTGTATAACACCAAACAGTTTCCTTTTGTTTCCTTTTTGTTTCAATAAACACCTTTGACATTTCTGCATATTCATAATTGGTCAAGTATATATGACCATCTAAAATAGGGAGTATTTGTATTTTTTTAAATATAATGTATGTGTATTTGATTTAAAAAAAACTGTATATGACTTGAAGTTTGATAAATTCTATGGCTGACCATTTGTGATTGATTGTATTTGTAGAGGACGTCGTGCAAAATATTCTGCCGTCCCACCAAAGGAGTCTGCCACACCACAAGATGGCGCTCCTGTTCAACTGAACAGCTTCGTGAAAGGTGATGTCAATAAACCTTGAAACTGCTGCTAGATTTTCTTACTAACAAAACCTAGTTAGGTGCCAATATAGCTTCTGAAACCAATAGTCTATTTCTGTTACTATTACGGAAAATGTGTTGTATTTCCTATGAACATACACTGTATATTGTTGCATGTCCTGACATAATGCATTGTCCACTCCTGCAAGAAGATGATACTGACAGTTCTTCCACTTCTGGATGTCGCAGGTGGAAATGCGCCAAAGTATTCATTCATTCGCAACACAAAAATAGCATTAAATGAGTGTTTTGGGATGCTCTGGTTCTGTTCTGTTTGTACCAGTCTAGACTCTCCACTGGCACCTCTCCGTGGAACACGAATTACACTACAAATATGTACATAATGTTTCAGTGATTTACAAGAATAGTAAAACAAATGTACATGTATTCAAGGAAAGGAGAGGGAGGAGATGGGAAAGACAGAGGGGAAGGAGAAGAAAGATAGGAGGGGAATGAGGAGAGAGAAGTGAGGGGAGAGGGAAAGGGAGAGGAGAGGGGAGAGTGAAGACAGGCGAAAGGGAGAGGAGGGGAGAGAGAAGAGAGTGGAAAGAAGAGGAAAGGAGAGGAGAGATGAAAGAATGGGGGGGGAGAATGTGTGTGTGTGTGTGTGTGTGTGCGTGCGTGCGTGGGTGTGTGTGTGTGTGTGTGTGTGCGTGCGTGGGTGTAATACTGATGCCTCACTCTGCATAAAGTTACAAAGACCTGACGGCCTTATTTGCTGTAGTTGAATCAAAGGAAGGCACCCCAACAGGAGACAGTGGGGTGGGGGTTGGAGGGTCGTCAGACATCTCCCCTAGTTCCGCAGCAAACTCAATCGACGATGCTGTGCCGTTGCAACTGAGCGAACCCGAGGTTGACACGATTGCCGTGCCTATCAAGCCACTACGCAACCTTCCTCCCATCAAAGTGGACGAACTTGAGGAATATGTCATGACCCGCCGGGCCAACGACTCGGAGGAACTCCGCAGTGAATACAGGGTGGGAGTGTCATTGGTTCAGCATAACTTTAACAGTAGTTTTGTTGTTTTATGTTGTATGATGATAATCCTCTTGCTGTAGATTATGTATACAGTTTCTACCAAATGCTAACAATATTTTTTAAAGCTTCTCATTTATAAGTTTTATATTGTAATAATTTATGAGAATTAGAATAATCCTCTTACTGAATATCATGTACACACTTTGTTACATGTACTGCCCAGACACATACGCTATTGAATGGAGCACAGTTTCACACTGACAGTATTTGAAAAGATAATCATTCAGCAATGAATATATAATGTAGGAGAAGTGTAATTGTTTCTGCTTAATTTAAAAAATAATATTAACTTAATTAACTACTTGTTTCTTGTTACACAACTGTGTTATTGTAATCTAATCTTCTTAATGTTATATTTTGTTTTTATTCATAAGTTTCATATGTACAGACAGTAGTAAATGGGTGAATGTGGAAATTTCAATTTACTAATCTGTCAGTATTCAGATTAAAATCTAGAAAAAAACTATTTTTTGATTGAGTTATTTAAGATATTTTGTTGTCAGACTGGATGATTGTTTTGTTTCAGGATATTCCCGAAGGTTTAACTGCCACTTACGCATACGGCAAGAAAACGGAGAACAAACATAAGAACCGATTTGTCAACATCATTGCATGTGCGTTCCTTAAAGTATTTATGAATCTAGAATGAACTCCTCATCACATAAAAATAAATTTAACTTTAACTATATGCCACATGAATAACTTTAGACATCTCTTTTTAAATTCGATTTCCATCATAGACCGTCATCAGTGTTGCTCTGATGATGTCTTTGTGCGTGCCTGATCAAGATTTCACGAGTAACACTTCTTCTTCGTTGCGCCTCTGTGCTCCGGTTCCTAACGTACGCCAAAATCTTCAATCTCTCTAACAGATATTGTTGATAATTTTCATTTGAATTTCCTTGTGTAAAAAATGCATCTCTACAAATAATATCTCTCAACAACTTTTTTGGTAACACACGTACTTTCCTTGATTTAAAAAAAAGTTATTTGTAAAGTCCATATTTAAGCACACCTTGTTAATTTTCATTTGAAAAATGGACATGTGACTAATTGTTTGGTCTTTGCTACAGATGACCACTCACGTGTGATTCTTGACAAAGAAGCCGGGGATGACGATTCTGATTACATCAACGCCAGCTTCATTGATGTAAGTTAACCTGGCCGTCTTTTCAATACTACGCCTGAACGTCGGGTTAGATCGGTTGAAAATATTATACAATATTATGGAATTAATTTCTTGTAGTGTCACGCATTGATCTTATTTAGCCATTAACATGTTTGTGGTGATGGAGTTTGTGTTCAGAGATTCTTCCTCTTGACGTTGCAGGGATATAAGGAACCACAGCAGTACATAGCAGCGCAAGGTAGGTGTTGTGTAATTTGTAAAATTAAAGTACAATGATTTGTCTGGATTAAAAATCTAAATTAAAACTACCTCCTCAGTTTAATTTGTTCTTGTCTTGTTTCATGGTAATTTCTCAAAAGAACAAGCACATTTAGTATCCAGTAAAGTGTGCTGTTGTCGAGGCAGTTTTAAATAGTGTGTGATTTAGACATAATACAGATAAGCATCGTTGCTAGGCAAGGGTGGTAGACTACCCGACCCCTGACAGATACCCTCCACAATATATGGCAGTTTGCTGAATTAGTTGTACTTTGTCCTAGTGTCCTCACCAGCCGCGATTCTCACCATGCTAATGTCCACGCCCTATATCAAAGTGAACCTCCAGGAAATCCAAATAGTTACCAGTCAGATAATTCTGCTGTAATGCACGTTCAGTTAATTACTTAGCACTACTTCCTGAACATTACATGTAACATCAGCAACGGTTGGCCCAAACCCAGTTTGCCTTAACTTGAATCGAAATGAAATGATTGGATAATGAACTCAACCAGACTTCTATGTTTTGAAGACAATATGTTGGCGGTACTGAGTAATCAGCACTACCACACACACACACACACACACACACACACACACACACACACACACACACACACACACACACACACACACACACACACACACACACACACACAAACCCCCCGTCGTACACCTCGCCACCCCACTGTGTTGTAGGCTGCACAAAGTGGACAATACAGGACATGTGGCGCATGCTGTGGCAGGTCGACAGTCACCGCATCATCATGGCCACCAACCTCGTCGAGAACGGCAAGGTGAGGCCCTCAAACAATGGGAATTTACTCCAGAGGTTTCTACTATTAGATTAAAATGAAAAATACTATTTTTGGAAGGGTGGCCTCAGGATAACGACTGGTCTTGTCTTAGTGATGGTCTCCTGACCAATGTTCTCCCACTGTAAAACTATTATACTTTTGTATCTGTATTCTGTCTTGTACATTCTCTCTCTCTCTCTCTCTCTCTCTCTCTCTCTCTCTCTCTCTCTCTCTCTCTCTCTCTCTCTCTCTCTCTCTCTCTCTCTCTCTCTCTCTCTCTCTCTCTCTCTCTCTCTCTCTCTCACTCACTCACTCACTCACTCACTCACTCACTCACTCACTCACTCACTCACTCACTCACTCACTCACTCACTCACTCACTCACTCACTCACTCACTCACTCACTCACTCACTCACTCACTCACTCACTCACTCACTCACTCACTCACTCACTCACTCACTCACTCACTCACTCACTCACTCACACTCACTCTCACACTCACACTCACTCACTCACTCACTCTCTCTCTCTCTCTCTCTCTCTCTCTCTCTCTCCCACATACTATTCTCCTTCGAACAATTAGCTTATGTTTTTATCGTAAAGAAAAAACGTTCGGGGCAGAATTTCAACAAAATATCCGAATGAATGTCTGAATGCTCCATGTTTTCCGCATCCATTTTTAATGGCTTGATGGAACTTGTTGCTAAGCAACAGGTCACATTCTGGACATGTCAATTGAGATGGGAAGTTTAATAGAGTTATTGTGTGTGTCTAGCGGAAGTGTGAGAAGTACTGGCCAGACAAGTTGGATGAAGACAAGATGTACGGCAACATCCAGGTGAAGCTAGTGGAGGTGGAGGAGACATCCGACTTTATCATCCGCACATTCGACATAACGAAGGTGAGAGAGATGATCACATGACATCTTATGTAGTCTCGGTATCTGCCTGGACAAGGCACTAATGACACTTTGATCAATTGAAAGTATTATGGGTGTGTCTTTGGAATAGTCTACCTGTAGACATTAAAAATTAGAAATCGGTAAATATTTGTTAAGCATAAAACCAGTGCCTGACCTTTATAATTGGCATTAATTAATCTAAATGAATTATGTATTGTAATAAATATGCTCTTTAATTATCTTATTCCAATACATTATCTCTAGCTTTAATTTAAAGAACTCCTTAACCTGAAGCAGTTGTCATTGATTTAGCTGTATAACCTTTATATATATATAATATTTATTTGGGAGTATATCTAGTTTCAATTAATAGGCCACCAGCTCGACGAGTTTACACTTCTCCATGTCATCTATGTTGCATTTGTTTTGAATTATATTGTGTATTATGTGGATGATGAAAATTAATTTACTGTTATAAAAAATTTACTGAGATTGCCATCCAGAATATAAAAAAACAGCTGACAAGTGAACAAGGAAGACATTTCTTTGGCTTATCAAGAGTCCAACTTTTTTGTATCTATGTAACCCACTTTTCTGAGATATTTGTCAAGTTTTGCTTTCAAATATAGTCACACCACTACCATTTATATAATCAGTTGATAATCTGTTTCAGTCATGCATAGTTCTCTGTGAGAATGAGTACTTTCTGATATCAAATCTACACTGTTCCTTCATTGACATTGCTTCCTGTCCTCTCGTCCTTGTCTTTCTTAATTGAGAAACATACTTTTATCAATATTACCCATTTCCATGACTCCAATATCAGTGCCAGTGTTTTAGCAGCAGCTAATGCAGTACCCTTGTGGACTTTATAGACCATTGATTCTCGGCATTCACAACAGGTTTTTCCATTTCCCAAAGTGTTTTTTATTCCTCTGGTCTAGACGGCAGGTAAGAAGGAACCAATGGCTTTTAATGTCTCTTCTAAAGGACAGTACAGATATCTCAAATGCAGCTGGAAGTGTAATTGTGGTCTGACCCCATTAGTATATACAAAGAAAGGAGAATTAACGACGGTGTGTTGATTGTAGAACGGAGAGACGAGGAACATCAAACAGTTTCACTTCACATCGTGGCCCGACCACGGAGTGCCCACTAGGGCGGCGCCACTCATAGCCCTGCGCAAGAAAGTACGTTCCTTCGACAACACGCACCCGGGCTGCATCATAGTGCACTGCAGGTGGGTGGCTCGGTGATTGTATCCAAGGTCTCAGTGCCATATCATGCAGAATCTCTTTGAATATTGGTTAATTATTTGACTATTATGTAATCAGCCACAGCAAAGTGGGTATTAAGTTGCAAAATTATGAAATGGGGTTTTCTACCCATTTGGATTCCACAGATCATAAGCTTTAATATGATACCTCATTTGTTGAAATATGTTCAGTATTTTTGTAGTTATTTCTAAAATTGAACCTTTTAAAAAACGACATTTTGTGAAACAAGGACATTTCAACTCATATTGTGTGTTATTTAATCTGTGGGTTCGTAGATGCATGTAATCTATTAGTTTTGGATCAGTTATCGAGACAAATTCACTGGACATTGAAAGAGGACATTATAAGGTTTGCGTTCTCAACAAAATCACACAATTGATGGGACGTGACGTTGACAGCTGTTTTGGCTTGGATGCAGAATAGGCCGGTATGACTTACTACCTGGTTCATTGTGGCGGGTCTAAAGTGTTGATGATGATGCTTTTATATCCAGGCATAAAATTCACATGACACAAGGAATTGTGAGTGGTATTTATGCTGAACAGTGATTTCTAAGGTGCTTTTATTGTGCCTGTTGTATAGTTGTGACAACCACTGTATTATCATATACATTTTCTGGCCGATTTCTGTGTCTTACCAAAATATGGATGTGTTTGTAACATCGTACATACAGCAATTATTGAAAATGAGAAAAACACACAAGTTTGCTTTGTGTAGTGAGAAAATAGATGAACAAACAGAACAAGGCGAGTGGACATCAGCACCTTGGAGGAGGTGCACTTAAAATGATCCAAAGTTAGCCTGAAATCCTATCTTTACACCAATGTATTGGTCAAGCGCCCTGTGTTGTGTTTCAGTGCGGGTGTGGGGCGGACAGGCACCTTCATCGCCCTCGACTACTTGCTGTCTCAGGCTGCCGCAGAGCGACAGGTTGACATCTACGGCCTCACATGCTCCATGAGGAAGGACAGAGTTAACATGATACAGACAGTGGTAGGTACAGGGTTAACATGATACAGACAGTGGTAGGTACAGGGTTAACATGATACAGACTGTGGTATGTTCAGGGTTAACATGATACAGACAGTGGTAGGTACAGGGTTAACATGATACAGACAGTGGTAGGTGCAGGGTTAACATGATACAGACAGTGGTAGGTGCAGGGTTAACATGATACAGACAGTGGTAGGTACAGGGTTAACATGATACAGACAGTGGTAGGAGCAGGGTTGATCTGTGTCGGAATAGTTATGGCCACGTAAACATAATTCCTGGTTTCTCATCAGCTATCTTTTCTAAATTCTGTGCTGAACTTCTTTACATTGGTTTTGGTAAGGATATCATTGTTTAATACTACTTGCAAAAAATTACCTTCCTCTTATTGGTGCTACATTCAGTTGGACTTGGTAAATGGTCTTCCAAAGTACCTTTGCTATTATGTAAAAGTTACAAAAAAATGTCCAATTGATTGACAGACTTTGGATCAGTCATAGAAAATATGCGTAAAATTATGAACAATCGATTTACATCTAACAACCAGTATCAACCCTAAAACCTGTTAGAACTTTTAGATGATGGGAATTTAGAAAAAATAGAGGTTTACTTTTCTCCCGTGGAGTTGTAGTTTAATCCCTGAAAGTTTGATACCCGGTGTGTATGTATGTGTGAATGTTTTCCTCCAAGACGACTTGTCTTGGAGGAAAACATTCGCACATACACACATCAGCTCGATTACAGTTAGATGTCAAAATTCTTTTATTATCCTACTTCAACAGGAATCTTCAGAGTCTTTCTCATTTACCTTCCATGTCTCACGTTCGTATGATAACATCAATTTTACTAATGCAGGGAATTTCAATTTTTTACCAGCTGTTATTCTTGGTCTGTCCATCACTGTGACGTGCATTTCTGTTTGTAGGAGCAGTACCTGTTTGTCTACGACGCCCTGCTTGAGGCTCTCTTCTCAGCTCACACCACTATCCCCTGCTCGGAGTTTGCGGCCAGGTTTGAGGAACTGTGTAAGGTAGACACAGAGACAGACACAGGCAAAACAGCTCTCCAACTACAGTTTGAGGTTTGTTTTCTAAATATAATAATAACTAGCTTACACCTATCCACGGAGCAACAAACCAAAGGCAGCAGCTGTCAATGTTACAGTATTTATCATTTAAACATGTTCCCATTCCATTTAATGTCTGTAATCGCCAATTACAACATTGCATGGAGACGACAATTTGAACATAACTCCAGTGATGCCACTTGACTGACAACCCAAATTGCCCACTAAAAAGAAATAACTCTAACTAAAAACCAAATAGATTGCCAATAGGTAGATCAGTGGCCAATGGCCCAAGAATGCGAATGAATATAAAAAGAGGTGAGTGGATCTCGACACCTGGGAGGAGATATCTTTACAGTGCTCCAAAAGTTAGCATATTAATATATAGATACCCTGGTTGGCCTAATCTTTGTGGAATATGGCAAACACAGCTCAACAGTTCATTGTTTTTGACATACTTTAACCATTCTATGTTCACTCTCGGCCTCCGTAAGGCTGCAGTCCTCTTTGTCCAGTTCGTTCTATCTCTGACCCACCAGTTGGAATCAACCCGCGTCACCCACTGGGGTCCTTGTCTTTCTTTTTCTGCACTATTTCACCCCGTTGTCGTTGGGCAACCTACGCTGTGCAGGTTAAACAACATATCTAGATGACATTCCATACATTGGGGTTTCTATCTGCTACAGAAACTTCAGTCGATGTCACCTGAAAAGAAGGCGTGTGACTATCAGTCGGGCATCCTCAAAGAGAATGCCCAGAAGAACAGATGCGCTGACATACTGCCTGGTAAGTGTGGGAATAGTTTCACTAATACTATAGATAATATGATTTTGCTAATACTGTATGTAATATGATTTTTTTAAATAAAAAATACTGCAAATTGTTTCAAAATCATTTAAAGAATTTACTTTTTTCGTCGGACCAGTTAACTGGTTAATGTGTGTGTACTGGTAGCCTCATTGTGATTGCAAAAGGTGAACTGTAACCAAGTTTCTGTCAAATTGTATATGTAGTGTCTAATGATTTCATCAAAATTAATTTTAAAATATGCACAAATGTTGTAGCTACTAGCACGGTTTATTAAATGCATTGAGTAAAAATGTCACTGTATGTGTGATTCTAGTTAGTATTATTTTCAAAATGGTGGACATTTTGTTTACTCATTCAAACGTGGGGGTCAAATCAAATCATATTTTATACACCACATATCTCTACAAAGCAGATTCAGAGGTGTTTACAAACTAAAACATAATGTAAGAATACATTGCGTAGTCATTATAATATTATCAGGCTGAAAAAGTTCAAAATATATTTTACTCGGTAAGACCCACTCTAGAGCTTGGGCAGAATAATTACACTGCAAATAAAAAAATAATCCTATCTACCAGCCATGTCGCCCTTTAATCTACAGCCGCACGCTGTTATAACATGCCGCATTATAACATGCCGTGTTATAACGCGGATTCGGTTATAATACAGTCAGTCATAGACCCTAAATTTTTGCTGCCAGGGAAAATTGGCACTATGGCAAACTATTAACGCTGTAATAACTGTCACTTGTTTTGTGTGAAATTCTCATGTTCGTCCACTAAAGGTGTATTTTGAAAGATTGTTGTTGACGAACAATAAAGAAAACATAGAAGTACAACTGTGCAACGAATCTGGAGTGAGGAGTGTCTAAGTGTTGATGTTGCCATTGTGTAATCTGAAGTGAGGCGTGTCGAAGTGTTGATGTTGCCATTGTGTGATCTGGAATGAGGCGTGTCGAAGTGTTGATGTTGCCATTGTGTGATCTGGAGTGAGGCGTGTCGAAGTGTTGATGTTGCCATTGTGTGATCTGGAGTGAGGTGTGTCAAAGTGTTGATGTTGCCATTGTGTGATCTGGAGTGAGGTGTGTCGAAGTGTTGATGTTGCCATTGTGTGATCTGGAGTGAGGTGTGTCGAAGTGTTGATGTTGCCATTGTGTGATCTGGAGTGAGGTGTGTCGAAGTGTTGATGTTGCCATTGTGTGATCTGGAGTGAGGCGTGTCAAAGTGTTGATGTTGCCATTGTGTGATCTGGAATGAGGCGTGTCAAAGTGTTGATGTTGCCATTGTGTGATCTGGAGTGAGGCGTGTCAAAGTGTTGATGTTGCCATTGTGTGATCTGGAATGAGGCGTGTCGAAGTGTTGATGTTGCCATTGTGTGATCTGGAATGAGGCGTGTCGAAGTGTTGATGTTGCCATTGTGTGATCTGGAGTGAGTCATGTCAAAGTGTTGATGTTGCCATTGTGTGATCTGGAGTGAGGAGTGTCTAAGTGTTGATGATTCCATTGTGCGATCTGGAGTGAGGCGTGTCTAAGTGTTGATGTTGCCATTATGTGATCTGGCACTTCTGTGCTGCCATTGTGCAATGGTGGCATCAATTGTGCTTCACACAGATCTATTGTATAACTAGAGCTCAGGTTGCTTGATGTACTCCAAGTGTTTGTTAAACATGTGAAGAGTTGTTTTGATTATGGTCAATTAACTGTACAGTAAATAATGTGGAAGGATGCATTGTTTGTTTTGTGTCCACATCAGTTTCCCTTGATCCTAGGCAGCTGCCAGTCTTTCCTGGCTTCAGCGAACCAGTATCTTCGCTGGCTTGTAAATTGCAATTGATACACTGGATAAATATGTTTTAACGCAGCTTAACCTTAGTAGGGAAGATCAGCATAATACCAGGCTGAAAAGGCATGCTAATATTGCATCGGAAAAAATAGCTTTTTGCTACAAAAAACGCGTGGATATGAATTTGTTAACCGCATATGAAACAGTGAATTATTATTCGGTGCTAAAAATGCGTGTTCTAAATTGGTATTTTGAGATTGATTGAAAGATGAAGTTAAGCAATAGATAGTAAACATGGCACTGCGTTTGTCAACTCATTTGTGTTCGGCTGCTGAGAGCCAGGTTATTATTTTAGATCTAGCGTACCATGCACAGTAGCAATCATTCAGTTGGCATCGTGGCCTGTTGATCCGTAATCAATTTCAAAATTGTACTCCATTCATGAATTTAATTTGGTTCAACATTCGACAGTTTATGACATTTAAATTTAATACACATTGATTGGCAGTCTTAATAAGCTTTATAAACCATGCATAGACCGCGCGGCCTGCGCACTGTCTTCGATGGCGTTCTTGGTGCAGCGGCCGTGATGGTCGCCGTCGTAGCAGATACGGGAACGCGTTATTGCACCTCGCAGGCGCGACTGTAGTTAGTCTTTCTGGGTGTGACATTGTTCTGACCATGCATTGTTTCACAGCTGACCGTCATCGGCCGTATCTGATGACCCGTGTTCAAGGAACGAACGACTACATCAATGCCGTCTTTCTCGATGTGAGTGCCTTCCCACAATGAAACACAATACTACCTTCTATTCAACTGATACTATGATTGTTCCAAGTTATATAAACCATCCATTGATAATTTTGGAACGGTTTATGTAACCTGGAACTGCAATTCTTCATATGTTCATAGAAAGGGTAATAGTCGGGTAAAGTTGATGAAATAGTAATGTTACACATGCTTCCTTGGGTCATAGATGAACTTCATAAAGCTTGGCACTCTAGATGCAATGTGTCTACGAGGAGCAACGTAACATACATTCATAGGATATGCTAGCTTGATTGCGTAGACAACCAAAAATGCCCATTCTCCAGATGGCCCATACATGCAGACACAGAACATGGTTTCTTCACGTAGTCACACCTGATGTTGTATTGTGACATAAATTTTTGCTGTTTTTCATAACACAAGCTATATAAAACGTCAACAACTGATGGGCAGACCTCGGAACAATCTCAGGAAATACGTTTAACGTTGCAAACAATCAACTTACGTCCATCTAACTTCCAATATGACCCCAAAAACCGGGGAATTTTAAGAAAAATAACGTTTTTTCTCCGAGAAGTCGTAGAGGTATCCCTAAAAGTTCGGCCCCCAAGATGCAAACCATCTAGGAGAAAAAGGTTAACGTACCCACTCATGCAAGAACACACACAGGCTAGTTCGATTTTACATAGATGTTTATGATGGTGCAGGGTCATCGGAGTCGGAACGCGTACATCATTACCCAGATGCCCATGATGCACACCGTCATAGACTTCTGGCGCATGGTCTATGAGCACCGCTGCGGGTCAATCGTTATGCTCAACACATGGAGCGACGAAGACAAGGTGTGTCTCTTGTTGCTATGGCGATGGGACATCAATATTTGAGGTTCCATACTTCAAATAAACCTCTGGTTTTTCGCATGACTGCTTTTTGATATGATAAAAAGAACTGTATTGGCAACCTTTTTCATGTACCATAGAGTTATAGCCACTCCGATTCTATGCAGTTTTAGGTAATTTTGTATTAATAATTTAACTAACTTATCAATTTTAGGCCGCCATGTAATGTTTGAATTAATTTATAACTATTTTCTTACTTTGTAAATTTACTTAATATGTGGAGCGCAATGGTGCAGTGGCTGGAGCATCTCAACCGAGAGAACCTGGGTTTGAATCCTGTGCTTCTGTTTCAAACCTTGTAAAAGTTCATTCACTCTACATTGCTCCAGTTCACTCAGCTGTATATAAACAATGATGGATAATTGTATGTGAATAGTCTGCGCATTAACTGCAGCATGGTTTAATGCTTCCCAGAGATATCAAGATTATGATTAATTGAACAGGGTTTTTGGGGATTAAAGTGAAAAGCACTTTCAGCTGTCCTAAGGACTGGATACTGCACTACATAAGGACTTACATTTGTTATTATATTATTATTAAGTATGTGATGGAACATCGCCCTGTGAAACTTAAGGATTTGGTTTGTGTTGGCAGAGTTATGGTCAGTATTGGCCAGAGGAAGAGACGTGTGAATGTGGACCCTTCGTCATTGACCCTGTGACAGTGGACAAGAAGACTAACAAGAACATCACAGTGCGAGAACTGAAACTCACCTACCAACCAGAGGTCTGTCTCTTACTCCCAGTAGTCGGCTCTTTGTATGGCGTGTCAATATGTGTTGTGTGTTAACAAATATTTATTTTTAAGCACAATTTTTTGGCAATGTAGAAATGATGTGGTACAAATAGGAATGACTTGTTAGATTAAACTATTGTGATATATATAAATATATATTAGACCACAGGATCATTCACAATTATCAGCATTTACTTACATATGTAGCATGTGTTATATCATGGTGCATGCAAAGGACTTACAATAGCAACCATTATAAATATTTTTTTACAAACATTTATTTACAATCACTATTGTTACGCAGTTAACAAACGACCGCCATTTTAATAATTAGTACACTCCGTCTGAATAGGTAGGTCCCTACCGACAGTTGTGAAGAATTCATAAATGCAAAGTAGAAATGCATTATAAGAATACCATTATTGACAGTAGAGATAATACTAAAGTACAAACAAAAATATTTGTAGCTTGTAACCGTAATATTACTGCACTACATAGATGGTATCCTAATCTACGATGAGAACTCTGTTAAATCACAACATTTGCCGTTCCCATTTCAAACTAACCTAGCAATACAATATATTTCTCTTGCCAACAGTCAACAACCTTTGCACCAGCGAAAGACAAGGGTCAGACGAATGGCCAGGTGGCAGCGCCATCTAATGGTAAGGTGATGACGGTGAACCAGTTCCAGCTGAACTGTTGGCCACAAGACAAGCCCACGCCCACGAGCAAGAACATCCTCGTGGCATTGACAGAACTCGTGGAGAAGTCGCAACTGAAGACAGGCAACGGACCGATTGTCATTCACTGCCAGTAGGTGTCGTGTTTACTGTGCCGAACAAGTGCCGATATTTTGATGTGTTGGTCGTAACATGGTTCATTTCGTTTGCAGACTCCTGTGTAAGTTTGTGAATGATCTAATGAGAGGTATGTTATTGTTATGAGAGAAAGTACACATCTGATGTTGCTTTTTGATGTTTTTGTCATCAGATGTCATGTATTTTTATGCTGGCATGTCTATTTGACTGTCTTGTTTCTTGGTTGATGTAGTTTGTTTTTATAATGAAACAGTGTTTATGTTCATAATGTCATGTCTGTACTGACTGTCTGTAGTGACAATATGTTTTTGTAGTGGCAGATATGTAGTGACACTGTCTATAATGAGACATCTGGAATGATATGTAGTGAAACAATATGTATGTAGTGACAGAGTTGTAATGGTGTCATGGATTTTAGTGACAGCTTGAGACAGTGGTCTGTTGTGACACATGTGTAATGACATTGTGTGTTGTAGTGACATAGTTGTAATGACATCATGGTTGTAGTGACACAGTTGTAATGACATCATGTGTTGTGGTGACACAGTTATAATGACATTGTGTGTTGTAGTGACACCTTTGTAATGACACCATGTGTTGTAGTGACACATTTGCAATGGTGTATGTTGTAGTGACACAGTTGTAATGACATTGTGTGTGATACATTTGTAATAATGTCATGTATTATAGTGACACATCTGTAATGGTGCTGTGTGACATGGTGACACAGTTGTAATGACGTCGTGTGTTGTAGTGACGGCCTGCAACAGAGTGGTCTTTATGCGACCATCAGCTGTATGTGGGAGAAGATGAAAGTAGAACAGGAGGTGGACATCTTCCACACGGTCAAACACTTGCGTTACTACCGTGCCAACATCATACAGGATCTGGTAGGTTGACACTAGAGACACGTCACATTGGTGACATGTCATCGCGCTATGTACATGTCGGCAAGTGGTGGAGCCTTGCCGGTATATATTTTGAATCATCGAAAGTCTCTGAAAAGTTCAATTGATAATCATTATTCGGTCAGTTTCGACAAAGTGGATGATCAATCACTTTGTTGGATCGTCAGCCTCTCATCTACCAGTTGGCGATATATCTTTAAATAGCATGCATGGAGTTATTTAGATTGATTTACTTTTTATAGTAGACAGTTATCAAAATGTCAATATTTTCTTTTATTATTTCCTGAGTTTAATTATTTTGTGCTACTAACAGACGTATGTGTTACTAACAGACGTGTGTGCTACTAACAGAAGTGTGTGCTACTAACAGACGTGTGTGCTACTAACAGAAGTGTGTGCTACTAACAGAAGGGTGTGCTACTAACAGAAGTGTGTGCTACTAACAGAAGTGTGTGCTACTAACAGACGTGTGTGCTACTAACAGACGTGTGTGCTACTAACAGAAGGGTGTGCTACTAACAGAAGTGTGTGCTACTAACAGACGTGTGTTCTACTAACAGACGTGTGTGCTACTAACAGACGTGTGTGCTACTAACAGACGTGTGTGCTACTAACAGACGTGTGTGCTACTAACAGACGTGTGTGCTACTAACAGACGGTACAGAACACAGCTGTTGCAGAAAGCATCACTAGCTGCAGAAGCATGTGTGTGTTTAAAAAACCTATAAGTTCCATCTTATATATATGCATATACAATATGTATTAGATGTAAACAAGACCAATTAGAATCAAACAATTGTTTTGTAGGCTCTGTATCCATTAGATATGAATCATATTGATTATAAGATATTGTGTTATATATAACCACACTGGTTGGGGGTGAACCATAGATAAGTAGAACACTTCTGTTACCCCCTTCCCATCAACTCTGTATTGTTTATTTTATATTTTACATGTTGGAAATTGTAATGTGTTATGTAGTGATTGAATTTCTGCCGTTCAGTTGGAAATTAATTACTGATTGATTGATTGAACTGTGTTGGTACTTGCAGGAGCAGTATAAGTTCTGCTACGAGATGGTGCTTGCGTACCTGGCTGAGTTCGACACATACTCAAACTTCCGATAGGAGACTGTCTCACCGGATTGCATCAGAACAGTCGTTGACAATCCCGGGCAAACGTGCATCTCGCAAAGTCGATGCTGGGTCATGTCTGCATGAACTTTAACCTGTCTGTGATCATCATCGGACTGCCAAGTGAGGCGAACTAGGAACACAGACAAGGTCCAGATCGACTGGAGTCGCTCGAAGGGAGATGTGTATTGCAGAAGCCATTTGGTTGCGAAGTCTGTGGTTGTGTTATCCTGACGTGCGCTGGGATGTTAACCAGGTTGACATTCACCACGTTTCCAACGATTGTTCCACTCATTGCGAAAATCCTTTTGTGTAACGAAATGTCGGAGAAAATTACACAGCCACAACGGCGACATCTGGTGACTGGTCAGTGGTGATACGATGTATACAGCTGATAGACAGGTCATCATTCTTGACCAGTCTAGTGAACTCTGCACTGACCAACTAGGTTGACCAGTGCCGTAGCCACCTTTCCAACCAGACTGCATTTGCTGCGTCGAGCAGTGTGATTCGCATGCACTGCCGGCCGGTTTTCGCACACAAACCGGACACCGGTTGTGGTAAGCACGCATGTGGCAGTTTTGTACACCAGAGGGAGTTGCTCATCCTGCTGCACCTTGTATCGTATTTATTAATGTAAATATGGATTTTGTGACGTTTGAGCATCGTTACATGTGCCGGCGGTACACGCGTGAAACTGTTGGTATGATGAGATATTTAAGTGAAACCAGTCGTGTATCGTATTCACACGCAACCCGTGTCTGTTGCTCAGAAGGTATCATTTACTGGAATTGGTGTCTTCTGTGCAACAAGCTACAGTTATTGTTGCACAGAGTATTTTCTAAACTTTACATACAAACAGGTTGGAATTTTACTCAAAAAAGAACTGATTGCACTCAATGCATTGTTAATTTTCAGAAATGTTTTATAAGTCATGTCAGGTTGCACTGGCGTATGCAGTAAATTGGTTTTTTTTGGCAGATGATGTTAAAACCTACGTTTGTCTAAAAGTTTACCCCCTTTGAAAATAAACATTGTATTATTAAATATCCCCCGGCCTTCCAAATTTATTCCTGTAATGTTGTTCATATTTCTGATTTTCATAAAGTATAAGCAAGTCTGTTTTAACGAACTGGCTATTATACAGCTGTACATGTGGCAGTGACAGGTTTTTTGTATGCTAAACTTTTAAATAAGTCGATTATGTTCAGTTTTTGAATACTGCTTCTTGATTTGCTGGCACTATAAGCCTGCATAATAAATTACAACATAATATATTGATATTTAACGAATCGGCGCTCAATGCTTTACGTATAGAGTCGGTCAGGATGTGTCTGGGTATCCCATGTCGGCTTCTTCTCTTTCTAGATTTCTTATGGATATTTTGCTCCTGTGTATATCTCAATACTGTGTTGCAAAGCTAAAACGTTCACTGACAAACAGCTTTTTTCGCTTTGTTATGAACTGTCTCCATATTATTGGCTGTATATTTTATATAAGTAAGGATGTGTATAAATTTCATTGGCATGAAGCCGACACACTATCATAGCAGTATTCATCGGGAACATATTGCATAATAATATGTTTGAGTGTTAATTAATCGTGTGCGTTGCTTGTCACTTATGGCTTCTATTAAATCTGTGACCTGTTCATCATCGAAAAGCAAATGGTTATGTTAGTGAAATTCAGAATCTCATGCGCACAGCGATGCCATCTAGAGTTCAGATTAAATACACGGAGAAATACACTGATAGTGTTTTATAAGTGGGTTATTTGAGAGGAGGGCACTAGTAAGCATCCACTACAGCAGTGAGGAATTGATGTGCTTTAAGTGTATTTGTTATAAGCGACTGTGTCATTGCAGTGGTACTTTAAAAGTTCTTCCCCAATTAGATTCTTTTCATTTGGTCCATTTCAGATAAACAAATTGCAAAAAAATGTCACCTATATAGAACCCACTAATACATGTTAGCTTGGACACAAACTGTAATGTCACAAGAACAAAACTGATTAATGTTCGTTTTTTCTTATATCGAAAGTGTATATTTTACACTTTGCTGTTGTAACAGACTTGTCTCTTTTATATGCGAGTGTCAAAATATTAGCGTAAGAGAATATTTCCAAGTGGAATTTTCCCTTGTAGATTCCTGTTTGAGCCCCAGTGTTCATATGTATATTTTACCGGTTCAGCGGTAGTTTGGAAAATGACTCCAATATGAGAATTTCATGAGGTGCTCCCGTGAGGCTGAGTTGATATTGCTTGCTTTGCGCTTACAGCAAAAACTAGTATTATGTAAGTAGTTTTTCTAGAGTTTCCGCTTATGAACGTAAGTCATGATTTATACAGTGAATGTCGATTGCTACTCAATTAATGGTCACCCTGCCAAGTTCACACAACAAGGTGTAAATATTTGTTCAATTTGTGTTAATAATTATAAGTGTTGTGGAATTATTTTCAGCAGTCTTGTAGTGTGCTTCCGTTACTGATGATGTCCATGCCATTTTTAGAGAATCTCGCAGAGTCAGGTTAAGTGTCGATGTTGAAATTGCGTTCCGAATGTTAAAGGTCTACTGATCGTCAGAACTACAGACACGTAACGGAGTCTGCATGCTGACTCAGCTCAGAGCTGCCTAGGATACATTTTTAATAGTTTGCATTTCACTAGAATAATTTATGCGAGTTCCCAGCAATCTTGGTCTCTTTATTGAAGACTTCCAGAAAATGAAGAATGCCATATACATCATGTTTTTGACATGCAGTTTATTTTATAAACATTCGATGATTAATTCCAGTGCAGCCATTTTGAAGGTAGAAGTAAGGCGTGCACATGAAGTGACGGACAAATGTAATTTGTCGTCATAAATGTGCTGTATTCTAACAAATGCAACTGAATTGAAAATTGTATTTTAGGTATGAGCTTATTGGCTTTGTTAATAAGGGTATGTAGGTGTGCTGGTGTCGACAGAGGCATTGTTTATCAATGAGAGCTTCTGTTTATTTGTTGGTACATGCGATCAAGTAGAGATTATAAGCAATGTTGAATGATGCGAGACATGGACACGTGAAGAAGCTCTTGAATGAATAAGTCATTATAAGGTGTAGCTTTAAGAATCAGCATCAAGAGAACTGCTAGCTTGCGTGTAGGTGTGACTAAAATTTATGACTTCTCTAGTGCCATGTGGTAGCATTTTCGTGGAAAATGCGGAATTGGTTGTGGAATGTGGTTCATCGTGAGGCTGAGGTTGGTTGTGAAAGGTGATTGTTTGAATGTTGATGTCATGAATGCGAGGTGATTGAAGATAGATACTGAAGTCGTCGCTGGTGGGTTGCTGGTTTACAGAACATATGGACAGAGATATGTAGATTTTGTTCGCAGGTACACATGCATGTGGCAGATATTTGTACATTACTTTTTGTTAATATTATTAGGATCAATAAAGTCGATGCTGCTGTTGTGAATATTTGTTTCAATTGTTGTGAATATTTTCAGCGCCCAAATAGATACAAGTGTTTCACTAATTTTAAGTTGCTTTCTGAGTTCGTCCATCGTTTAATTACAAATTGCCAGTGAATCAGTATGCCCCATACACTATATACCACTTTCCTCAACTCCATATAAACTTTGTTCACATAATATGTAATTCTAAGATGAAACGGTACAAGAGACGAAAATTATATGCAATTTATATTAGTAAGGATGTTACTGTTCTTTTGTATATACTCGGTGTAACAATATCACTTAATGACATCTCCCCAGAAAGTACAATAACAGGCTGCTCCCTTATCGCAGCAGCCACGTTTAATAAAGTTTGGTTTAGCAGAACTATCGTCTCTATTCTGCCTGAATATTCTAAAGTCCATACGCCCGAGTAAATATCGTAACACTCAGTACAGGTAATGTCTTGGCATAGATGTGTGTAGATATTTGACAATAGGTATTAAAGGTATTAGTTATGTGTATCTGTATGCCAATTAAATTATACCTAATATTGTACATAACCAGTGAGACATAAATTAAATGAAAATGGCCTATAATCATTTCAGGACACCTTTTATTGTTCTTCTTTGTTAGGCAGCCACCATCCGTTGAGCAGATCGAGTCTACTCGGAGATTTTGGTGCACTTTGTGGGGTTGCTGTGCTTAATAAACTGATAGGTGATGCGCTGGGGATTTAAAGATTAATAAATACATTAAAAAATATAACTTTTTAAACAAATAAATTATTGTTTAAAATATGTATAAAAACAGTATGTAAAAGGCCCCGAGTCATAACAAGAGAAGTGGGAAAAAGTGGGTGATGTGTCAACTACTTGGAGTATCCGGCCAGACCAATCCGGCTGCCGTAGCGGTCACCAGGGTTAAACCCCGACCGGCACAGCTCCAGCTTTCATTTACCCACTTTCGTTAACACATCAGAATTTGAGGAGAGTGCAGACCCTGGTCTCAAAGGAGGCAGAAGCAGGAGCTTCGGGGATTTCATGTGGAAGGCTGTTCCACTCTGGTATAGTTCTTCTGAAGAATGTCTTCTGTCTGTAGGCTGTCCGGTGATATGAGATGTTATAGGTGAGATCATTGGTGTATCGGGTGTTTCTTCTTGGGTGATCAATTGGTGTTGGTATGTGCTTTGACTCGATGTGTAACTTATAGAAGTGGTGGAACTTATAGAAGGTGTTGAGTCGTGCTTTCTTTCTCCGCTGTTCGAGAGTTGGCAGTCGCAGTTTTTGTAACATGGTGTCCACACTTGCTGTTTTTCGGTAGTCTCGTTTCACCCATCTTAATTTGGGTAAAACCACTGCTCTGTTTCGTACTGCGGTTTATTATAGCGGCACATCTACGCATGTATACAACACGATATGTCTACACAACGTAACGCAACGTAATGCAATGCAGTCGAACTGCAAAGAAAGAAAACAACGCGAATAAATAAAACTAGGCTATATACGATACAAACATTGGCTAAGCATATAATTATACGGGATACTACATAGCAGCGATGGGCTCTGCATGGCATAACACATACCTACATAGCATGACAATGGATAGGCCGCATGGGCGATAGACCTAGCGCTGTGCTTCTAGCGGACCGACTTTGGCTACAATTTATGATCCAACAGTTACACGATAACGAGCGAAGCTATTACTAAACTAGCGATGTCCTATAGCGACAACAACAAATGCAACTTAAGTATGCAATCTATACTTACATTTAGTGCGCGAAACAGTGGTTAAATAGATTAACACGTGGAGCGATTGGCGAAACGGCGAACAGCAGAAAAACGGCGAATCGGCGACTGTCGACAATGCATACATGTTCACTGGACCGTAACAAAGCTACGTCATGTGCGCTGCGGCCAGAAATAAACAAACAGGCTAAACTGCCAATACACATCTGGCTGCCCGTCTTTGTACTTTCTCTAGTGCGTTGGTGTTGGTTGCAGTGAAAGGGTCCCATACAATACTGCCATACTCCAGCACAGGTCGGACAAATGCCTTGTGCTTGTATGCAGCTTCTTTTAACCTCTTGTTGGTCGTCATGATGTTTCGCCTGAGGAACCCCAGGGTCTTATTGGCTTTGTTGCTTACGTCTGTGATGTGGGAGTCCCAGCAGAAGTCAGAGGTGAACTTGACTCCAAGGTATTTTGCCTCCGTGTCTGTGCTTAGAGTATATCCGTGGAGGTGGTATCGTGTAGCCTGAACTGTGCGCCTTCGGCAAGTTCGGGTGATGCTCATTGCAGTGCACTTCTGGGCATGAAACGACATTATGTTATTAGTTCATTAAACTAGTTCGTGTTTAAATTATGTATTTATGTAATATTCACTAACTACATGAGAAATTACTATAATGTAAAATTTGTCAAGCACTAGAAGAATTAATTAAAACCTTTCCCACAAAAATGGTTTGGAATTCTTTATCGTTCGCACCGCCATCTTGCAAATACTTTAATTGTGTAATTGTATCATTATTCGCCAGGTAGCGCGGTCGTAAGAACAATTGAGCGCCATTTGGTCTACTATTCTACAGTTTTTAATCTACGCTTTTAACTTGTGGAATAGCTGTTTAGATATCATAAACGTATCCTTGTAAACTGTTTGATTTTCGTCATCAGTAAGAGACATTCAATAACTATGACAAATCTCGTTAATTGTAGGACTTGGGGTTAACCATTAGTGCTGATATGAAGGTTTCCGAGCAGTGTGGAATTGCAGCTTCAAAGGGAAATCAAATCCTTGGATTAATTAGGCGAAACATAACGTATAAGGAAAAAGAGCTAATAATACCGCTGTACAAAACAATAGTTAGGCCTCATTTAGAATATTGTAGTCAAGCGTGGAGGCCATATCGCAGGAAGGACATAGATATGCTAGAAAGAGTGCAGAGGAGAGCAACTAAAATGATACCAAAACTGAGGGATCTTAGTTACGAAATACGCCTAAAAAAATGCGGTTTAATAACACTAGAGACCAGGAGATTGAGAGGAGATCAGATAGAAGTGTTTAAAATATTGAATGGTTATGAAAATATTGATAGAAATTTTGTTTTCTCAGTTAAGAAAGATAGAAGGACTAGAGGACATGAACTTACATTAGCAAAGGCGCAGAGTAGATTGGATATAAGAAAGTTTTCATTTTCACAAAGGATTGTAGATGAATGGAACAGATTACCTGCTGATTGTGTGGGTGTTAGTAGCGTGAATATGTTTTAAAATAAAATCGACACATACCTCAGACGGGAGGGATACACATAGATAAAAGGGTCGGACTCTCGATAAGCCAAAGGGCTTCCTTGTCCACCTGCCACCTAGAGTTAATTCTCTGGGTGGCAATCTTGTTAAATTCATGTCTGGATTTGGTTTCCACATAAGTGCATAATCCCATTCCACCAACTTCATCCACGTTGTTATAGCATATTATAGCACAGCATTTGTCAATACGTTTTTGTTCTTGCCCGTGACAACTCTCGGTTGGCTGGACTTGTTGCCTGCAAGGGTCTTGGTGATGTAGAATATGTAGATGGTGCTCGTGTCGCCCCTCTGCTACCATAAGCGCGGAACAGGGGGTGGAATTCCCCTGGAATTTATCCGGGGGGGTAGACCCGGAAAAGTGTATGTCGACTGTGTGAGTAATTGGAGGGCAGACATGGTGTTCTGCCTCCCTCCGACTAAAAGGCGGCACGACGTAAAAAATCAAATTTTCAACAGCACTGTCACCCGTGTTCGGATGTCATGAGTTCACAGCGGAGATAGCGGAGATAGCGGAGAAGCTGAATGATGTTACCCCCAATGGAATTGAAATCAAATAAACACCCACCATGTCCGAGTATTTCATGTTAATGGTAATTCTTCTCTGTACAACATTAAAGTTGCACAGATTATGAAATGGTGCCATTTTTGTTCTAACGTGCTGATGTTACAATGGGCAGAAAGTAGTTCCGTGTAGAACTAGGCCTTTGTGTAGTGCGCAAACGCAATACATTATTATGCCCCTGTGACCTGACCTTTCACTCCATAGTTTACAGCCTTGTCAGAGTTACCTACTTTTAATTGGTGTGCTTTTCGTCTTGTGTTTTTATATTTTTCCTACAAATAATTGCACAAGTTATTACAGTTATGTTTATAACATACTAGGCTGCTGTTACAATTGACTTAACTTGACTTAAATGCCTAAGCTAATTTGACCCCTCGGTATCCTCCTGGGTGTCACCCCCCTCCATTCCGTCATGTCTAGAGCACACCCCTCCCTCCCTCCCTCCCTCCCTCCCTCCCTCCCTCCCTCCCTCCCTCCCTCCCTCCCTCCCTCCCTCCCTCCCTCCCTCCCTCCCTCCCTCCCTCCCTCCCTCCCTCCCTCCCTCCCTCCCTCCCTCCCTCCCTCCCTCCCTCCCTCCCTCCCTCCCTCCCTCCCTCCCTCCCTCCCTCCCTCCCTCCCTCCCTCCCTCCCTCCCTCCCTCCCTCCCTCCCTCCCTCCCTCCCTCCCTCCCTCCCTCCCTCCCTCCCTCCCTCTCTCCCTCCCTCCCTCCCTCCCTCCCTCCATCCTTAAATTCAGTATTATAATAATGCAATGTTATTTTAATACAGACTAACATTTAGAATTACTTCATAAAGCACGTCGTAGTATTGACGCACCGCGTTAGTATCAGATAGCGCCAAAGAAACTAGCATATAGAAGAATACATGGCGTCTACAACGACCCCGCCACCATCTTGTTGAAATGGCATACATGGCGCATGCTCCACCGGATGTAGATTGCGTATCCGCTGTGTGTTTCAATTTTAAAAAGTGGGCCGACATGAAACGTGTATCATTCTGTATAGATGCTGTTCGCACATATTAATTATTCGGGGAATTAATTTAATTACTCTTTTGTACCGGGCGACCGAATTTTTTAGGCTTGATCGTGCCGGCTTCGTGTCACACGCGCAAAATGCTTGATTTTAGCGCATTCTCAAATGGATCAATGTCAAAAGAAACTTCGCCATTCTTACGGGTCGGACAAACAGCGAAAGGAGCTGCCGTCGTTTAATCAAGACGTTTGTATTGCTTTCGATGCTGTGTTATTGTGGAAGTTAACATTGCGAAAAACACAATCATTCACATTGACGTAATCTTCGGAGTAGCGTACATTTTCATCGACCAGGAGGCCATTGTTTATGATAACGTGTTGTTCTTATTGTTCTCCTCCCCTTTTCTCTGAATGTCGCGGGAGAAACAGGCCTCGACGTAGGTCCTCGATTTCTGTTTTCTTTTTCGACAGAATATGTTTCCGTTTTTGTTAATAAGCCATTGTCAAAAATTCTGCATTGCATATTGTAGATATCTAAGGAAAACAACAAAACACGTTAAAACACACTGGCCTACAATCGTGATTTCGCTCGCCGTTGGTCGTCCGTCAATAGTTAAGTGGCCGTGAAGTTGTAAGTATCATGACCTGGTTCTAGAAAACTCGAAAAATAAAACGGCGGCTGATTGGTAGCAACAAAACAAAGTTACAGGGGGTGACTCGAAGACTAAACTTCCCTGTGGCAGAGCTGTAGTCATTAGTCCCCACTTTCCCCTATTCTTTTTGCGCTTGTTCACACACACACACACACACACACACACACACACACACACACACACACACACACACACACACACACACACACACACACACACACACACACACACACACACACACACACACAGGTAAGTTCTTATATAGCGCAGTATCCGGTCTTCTGTGAGTGTAATGCTCAAAGCGCTTTACACTTTACTCCCTAGCAGACCTGTTCGATCGAACATCATTTCGACTTCTCTGGGAAGCATCCAGCCACGGTGCAACTGTTGCGCGAAGACTATTCATACACAAATATCCACCATTGTCTATAGACACGATAGTTATCCGTAACAATGATCAGCCAGCGACGTCTGTAATGGCTCGGCTGTGTTCACCGACCACGTATACTGAAATATGTCTTGTACGGAGAACGTGTCACTGGGACGCGTACTACTGGCCATCCATACATTTCATCATGACGTCCCATTGCCTATTATGGCATTCATTAACATTCATTAACATATTCTATGTAATCATCAAAAGATCGTCTCTCATAAGTAAACATGTATACTTAATTATCTATCATCTTGGTTGCTACGTTATATTGTTAAAGCAGCTATGATATAAGTTCAACACCAATCTCTCAAACGGTGCTGGACTCTCATCACGTGACGTTCATTGTGTCTTCCTAACAACGTACGACGTCGAAATGCACGGACGTGTTTCCACTGCAGGAAGAACTACCGAACAAGAGTCAGCCTCCTGAGTCACACGAGGACACACGACCGACCCCTGGCTGTCGTCATCTTCGTTACGAGGGACCGCCGATGACGACGACAAGGCGAACTATACTATACAGGAAGGATTGTTGGCGAACTTCGACGGCAAGAGACGAGACATAGAATGCATTCAATTTGACGAAGCTGCTGCTTATGGGGATTGTGACATTAACAATAATTATTATTGTTAACGGTGCCATTTTCGTCATTCGATGTAACAATTCAATGTAATATTTCGTGGACAAATTAAACTGATCAATAAAAATGTGTTGTATTGTTTGTTTCAAACATGAAACAGTATGCACCAGTCACGGTCTTTGGAGAGATGTATTTATAACGAGCCAACTCTTGTGATATCGCTATGGTTGGGGCCTACATCGTGGGTCTAATTAATAGCACTGCCTCCCATTTCGATATGTCCCGAAATGCTCTGCGCTAATGTAGCTTCCGCTGTGCGACTCGGCAGAAATGGGCTACAACATTTCTACTGCATCCATCAAAGCAAATACCGCTCGCCACTGTGTGTCAGAATGATGCATCCTCGCGCGCTAGGGGTCAGCAGTATCCCCTGGCTGAACGCTTTGCGAAACTCTGAATCAGTGGTTGGCAACAGGTCAGGTCGTCATAACAAAACTAACGTGGCTCGTGTTACATGCAATGTTTAGGAAGTAGAGCAATTATTCGAATACACAATACCGTTCAGCTGATCGTGCTAATGAGCGAACGGGTCATTATATTGGGATTCCCAGAAGCCGTTTATCCGTCTTCAACTTAGGGCGGATATTTGCGTTGCTCTCATGGGTGATGCTGTCGCGATTGGCGAAGTCAATTACTAGTTTGACTCAGCTAACTTCCGCATTTCGCGCAGGAGATCAGCCAGGGCTAGTTTTGCATGGCAAACAGCACTGGCTTGCGTGGATGGAATGATGTGCAATCATTGTGTATTACATGTCACGGGGATCTGCATGCACTGCATTTTAGTGAGAGATGTTAATGTCAGCAAGGGCCGTAAGTTTTCACGTCTGGA
Source organism: Escarpia spicata (assembly GCA_963995525.1). Taxonomy (NCBI): domain Eukaryota; kingdom Metazoa; phylum Annelida; class Polychaeta; order Sabellida; family Siboglinidae; genus Escarpia; species Escarpia spicata. The sequence continues at coordinate 13,353,138 of OZ023215.1, read as the reverse complement.
CAAAAGCATGAAATTTGGCACAGATGACCTTGATACCATACTATTTCAGAATTTTGATGGAAGCAACCTGAGATTTTGCTGCTTTTGCCATTTTGTGCAAAATCAAAAATGGCCGCCACCCGAAATCGAAACTTGCCAGATCTCTGGAACCTGTGCTCCGATTTGGATGATCCTTGTGTCGTTTCTAGGGATTTTGGGGGTGTGAAACGATACGTGAATTTTTTTAATCGATTTAGGGTCAAGGTCACATGCTAGAGGTCAATGACAGGGTCAAATAGTCACGAAAACACGAGTACCCAGCTGTGTGCCCTCACTACCAGTTCATAGGTAATTGGTGTCCATTGTGGGGTTTACATACACCCTGGGTGGATTGATAAAGATTTGGGGTTATGGTTACACATTTGAGGGTCACTATCAAGGTGCAATGACCCCCTTGTCTCCACTGGCATGGCGATCGTGATCTCTAAGTGTATCATTGCGTTATACCCAAAATTATTTATGAGTTTTTGTCAATCAATTGGATCCAAACTCATGTGTTGGGTTGAGCTCAAATCCAGTTATGGAGGATATACCGATGTATATATTATGCGCTTACTGGTGTAATCGGAAGAGACCGCCTCAAGCGACAAGCGCAATGCATCCTGGTATTATGGCAGTGTATGCATTTGTGTTTACGGTTTTGAAACAATATCGTTTTACCATATGAAATATCATAGTATTACTTCCATGTTTTATATAGACTGAAGTATTCATAAACGGTGCATGCTACTTAGTAAGCAACATTAGTGGGTAGTTTAACTGAATTAGAATCAAATAGTCGACCGATGGCGATGCAAAATTCACGCCGGCGTTTCGTTAGCGGCTGCGTTGATACAACCTGTTCATCACGTACGCCTGGTCCACAATCCTGCAATTAGCAACACATAACGATGCTCGATTATACACGTGGGTAGTATCTCATCAGAAACACGATTGGTTGGTGTCCCAATACATATGGACAAAAATAATTATATTTATTTACAAAGGTGTCCCAAAACATATGGTACAGAAAACTAACTATTTTTTTAGATTTTAGGGTGTCCCAAAACATAGCCACGCACAAACAACCAAGCTCTGTAAAAAGCGCTTCAGGAGTTGTCAACCTCTTTGATATGCCAGATACAATGGAAGAGCATGTGATGGCAGTAAATGAGAAGCTGCAATCACTCGCTGCCTTCGGGGACGCTGCTGATATAGGTGCAACTGCGCAACATATCGGTCATCACGAAGACGGTCACAGCCTGCAAATGACATTCGCCAAGGATGTCCTCTCAGTTCTCAATGTTCTACGACCAAAAAAACCTTTCTTACCACAAAATGATCCAGATTTGGTCACGCTCCATACTCGGGAGGTCATGCCTTCTGATATAGCAGAGGCGCTATGCAATGCATACGAAAGAGGCAAGGATCTCCATGACGCCTTTGTTAGTGAGCACCTGAAGAAAGGTAAGGTTTCCATCACAGACATCATCAAGAGGTCAGCTCTCCAGACATTTGCATGACGCATAGATGAAACAAAGAAGAGGGAAAAAATCAGTGCACTTAAAAAAAAAATATATATGGTGTCTCATCTTTTACTGTCGCTACAGCCCAGGCCAGATTTCGACTTCGTCAATTTCTTCAAGTTCGAAAACCAGAGAGAGCCACCATCTTTGCCTGACCAGGGAAAGCTCAGGTCCGGCATAAAATCTGATAGTCTGCACTGTCTGACTATCCCAAAACTCACACCTCCAGATGATGTTACGGTGAAGGTGTTGGATGCCCCAGATGTGATAAACATGGTCCGCCCAACCAACGCCGCTAACTTCGAGCAATATGTTGTGCGTCATTTCATGCCCTTCAATACCAGCTCTCTCCCAAGTTCAACATCGCGAGTCGACATCATGTGGGACACCTACCCTGATGACAACCTCAAAGCTCAGGCTTAAGCTAAACGAGGTACCCCTGGCGTGACAAGCATCGTCGAAGGCTCTACACATGTCCCTCGTGACTGGAACAAGTTTCTGGCAAATTCAGAAACCAAGGTCCAGTTGTTTAGGTTCCTTTCAAAAGCTATTATCGAGGCATCATCTCTGCTCACCAATATTATGGTTTGCTACACGTATGACGACCTGGTCCTGGTGAATACCTCTCACAGCCAATCGGCAGCTGACTTGGACACGATCATGCCGTGCAATCACCAGGAGTCCGATAACAGGATATCTCTGCATCTCTCTCACGCCGCACAACAAGGTCACTCAAAGGCTTTCATCCGCACAGCCGACAGCGATATTGTCATCATTGCTGTTGGCCACTTTGGCAGCCTTAGTTTGATGGAGTTGTGGATAGGCTTTGGGACTAGAAAAGCCTTTCAGCACATCCCCGTCCATACAATCACCCAAAGACTTGGTCCCGAGAAGTCGCTCACGCTTCCACTGTACCATTCCTTCACCGGGTGTGATACAACGTCATCTTTCTTTGGCATCAGTAAGAAAACTGCCTGGGCAGCTTGACAGGCATGCCCAGACCTTATTGAAACACTACTTGCTCTTTTTGACGACCCTAGACTCCTGACACTCGGCACTGGTGCTCGTGGGTGAATGATGCCAGACATCAACTCTAGCATGCAAGACGAGCTCTGCACCAGGCGGGTTATATCTGGAGACAAGCAAGACAACGACACCAAGATGTTCCAGATGCTTCTGCGTGGGGTTGGGTGCAAGACGTGAAAACGGAAGTCTGGGCACCATTCTGGACATTGCAAGTCTACGCAAGTAACGCGTGTGCCCCCCTTCACCATGGTGGGTGTAGAAAAGCCTGCACAGGAAACTGCAAATGTGCCAGGGCAGGTATCAAATGCACTATTCTTTGTCACTGTGACGGTGGATGCATCAACAACGATGGACTGTAAATAATAAGAGATCTCATGTCTGCAAAACGTCTGCTGGCGAGAAGGATTTTGATGCGATCCTGCAAGTTGATTGCCTGTAAATAGTACGTACATGTGTAACTGGTGGTGCCTAAGCCCTGTGTTATGGTCTTAATGGTATTCTTTTCACTGGTTTGAAATAAACTTTATGTTTTCCACTACAATATATAAAAAAAAAATTATTTTCCACAACTAATATCATGTTGTGATATCAACTGCTTATATCATATTCCGTGAAAGACCTAATGCCACGTGCACGTGGCTTTGATAAACAGCAAAGTTATAAAATCATACTGACCTTGATCCCGAACATGGGAACGTGACCCCAGTATAGATGGAACGATCTCATCGATGGACAAAGGATACATGAATACTCCATGAAAGACATCAAGATAATAATAATCGTACTGGAGGATATCAGAGATAAATAAGAGAAAATATTAAGAACGTAGTGCTTTAGCGGAAACTTGACCTTCACATTGACCCATAGAATGTGACCTTGACCCTAAATCAATTCAAAAACGTCACCAATCACTTCAGCACTCCCCAAAACCCTATAAACGACACTAAGATCATTCAAATTGGAGCACAGGTTCCAGAGATCTGGCAATTTTCGATTTGGGTGGCGGCCATTTTGAATTTTGACAGAAGCATCAAGATCTCAGGTTGCTTCTATCAAAATTCTGAAATAGTATGGTATCAAGGTCATCTGTGCCAAATGTCATGCTTTTGTCCAGATGTGAAAATGTATTAATTTAACGTCCCTCACTATTGACAGAGATTTAAGAATTTAAGCTCCTTATATTTACCTATTCCTCGACAGACGGTTTTGCTGTGGAACCAGGCGTTTAGCAGACAATGTATTTCTATCTAATAGACTACATTATAATATATCAAATGTAGCTCATTCAGAGCATACTATTTGTTAATGTAATGCTGTTATTGTGAAAATCTAATCCACGCGAGCAACAACTGTTGTATCCAGCATACGTTGCTTAGCCTTAGAGTTTCTATGCCATTAGGCGCTATAATTGTAGCGAAGATGATAATTATTTGCCCTCAGACCACAAGGTGGTGTTGTGTAGGGCCTACTAATGTTTACCTTCAGGTGACGAGAACATAGGGTTATTCTTATCTGTTTCGATACGAACAAAATGGAGACCTAATCACCTTGCGTGTCTATTTACACAAACATGTAACGTATTTTTGTCATGCAACGGCGACATCGGAGCGACCCAAACAGGCAATCCATGCTGTTTGCGTGTCTGCGCCTAATCGCGCAACTGCTAATCAGACACCACTGTTTTCTCGCGTCGCCGCCTGTGGCGCTGCCATATCGACAGGGTAAATGACAGTCGCACGTCACGTCGCCGTGCGCATGCGCATGTGCGCCGTAGACAGCAGACAATGGGACTCTGACGGCATCGATCAATTCCAGTGGGCGGTTCGCGGTTTTACTATCGACGTGAATGAGAGAGCGTAGTGGAATCGATGTTATTACGTCCACAGCGGTTAGGTCAGACGAGAACGCTTTCCCAGGTGCCGTATTTTTATTTACAATCAGTTGTCGATTTTTGTGGCCGCATTTCGAAAGCGCAAAAGCCGGATTTCAATACTCCGGGCGCTATAAGGTTATTTGCAGCGCGAAGCTGATCCACGGTGACATATCCTCGAAAGCTGAGTAGAGCCAGGAATAACTAATTTATTGCGCTGGGCGACTCTGGTGCGAAACGGACGTAGATACAGACAAAGACACGGATTCTGGTGGAGCGATCGTATAGTTTCTAGCAAGGTGAGTGAGTACAGTTACTAGTTGCGTGTTGTCGTGTGATGGGCGTGTTGACATTGCCGCGTTAAGTGAACGCGACGAAGCAGACAATACCGCACGTTGACCGCGCTATCCAGGGTCCAGTCGCCGAGGCGAAGGTTTCTTGGGACAAGCGTTGGCGGGCATTGATTCTCTCGCGGCCGCTTCCTAAAAGTAGTTGGCGCGAAGACCACAGCTCGCACTAGTGTGCGTCCACTGTATTTTATGGAAGAGTGTTATTATTAAACCCCATGTAACAGCAAAATGATATGGTGAAGTTGTTAACGCGTAGATGGGGTATGTTTGCCATGTTAGTGGTTTTAATTAAAATCCGAATTTGTAATCGATCGCGACCGTTGGTTGGTACAAAACGTGTTAGATAGAGCCTACATCTGCTCAACACGTTGAATTTCTAACAGTTATTAGACCATATAAATGTGTCGGTAACGCGCATGCGTGGGTGGGTGCGTGAGTGCGTGCGTGCGTGTGTAAATTGACGCGCGCATACATTAAACAAAAACGGTAACTCTTTGTATCTTTATTGAATGCGCTGTTTGCGCTCAGTAATTAACGATACGTTGCACGATACTGCCTATTACGTTGATATGTACAATCTACAATGACTGCCAATATTACAACCGGGACAGTAAAAATGTCCGTAGCCTAAGCTTCCACACAAGCCGGGTACGGCGTGACGTGACGCGGGGGCGTGTAACAGACTTGTCACGTGCGTGAAGCACCACTGAATCTGGCCAGAAAACCACAACTTGCCCCCGAGGCATCTAGTGTCATTCGTGTAAATCCGTTCAAAATGCTATCGTTTATAGATCTCATTATCCGCGGGCAGCGGTATAATTGACTTTTTGTTGACGTTTGTTTGCGTCAGGTGTTTCTTTGTTCCCATCTCCTGCACTGTACGTCAATTAATCAATTTAACGACTTATCATGTAAAACAACCTAATTGTAGTTTTACACCTAACCACAGACGGGAGGAGAAAGATTAACGAAGGGAGCGGATTGGAGAGTAACCTAAGAGGAGACGGGAAGAGCCAAGACTGAGATAAGGGATTAGGAGGGATCGGGGAAGGTGTGGGGAGTAAGAGCGAAATATTGTAGGAACGGAGACGGACCACAGTGCAAATACGGTGAAGAGGGAAACACAAAGAAAAAAGAAGAAGCCGGAGACTTGTAAAGGCCCTCCTAATCTCGGACTTCCATGAGAAAAAGATAACAAGACACAGATGAGCCACGTGAGTGCATTTTGGAGAGTATAATATTAGCTGTCAAATCACGGGTTGATTGGCGTGCGTTGTATAATTATACGAGGTTTAGCATTACAGAATATTAGCATGTAGTATGGTCGGATGAAACGTTCTTGCATAATGTATGCTCCCTGGCGCGATAATAACGATGTGCACTCTTCTAATAAGCAAGCGCACTTCGATGTCTGTGGACACGCATATCGTCATGTCTGATACTCGAAAGCGCGGACCGTTATTAATGTGCCACCACCACATTCGATGTAGTGCTTGACCGTTGTCATAGAAACGAAACGACATTGTCCGAACGCGGCGTATTTGATCGGCCGGAAGAGACTGACCGTCCTTAGGCTTATAATTGAATCACTCCGTCGGCGAAAGTGGGTGGACGGGATCATTACTCGCCGGCAAGGACTTAACACTGCGGTCGCCATTCATGCGCGACTAGCACAGCTCATCGTCGTTGCTATTAGCTGATGTATCTGTAACGACAAGTCCACAATGCTTTCTCGGCATTCTGTCTGCCTGCCTGCCTGCCTGCCTGCCTGCCTGTCTGTCGACTGCGAAATTACTCGGAATCGAACTCGACTCGAGCCGACTCGTGCTTATGTCAATATGTGACTTGCTCGAATAATTATGCAAAGCGTGGTTTTAATAATGCCGATAATCTGCAGCTATAACCTGCTCCCTACTGTGTGATATCATTATTGTTATTTATTGGAAAGACTTGTCACAGACCAATGAAATCACATAATATAGCGGGTTCTAAATAGCATCAAGAGGTTGATACCACCGAGATACATATGGAAGACGTGACCGCAAATGACGCTACGATCTCGCGCGAAAATTTCCCGTGAAACGGACAATCAGTTTTGAAATTACGAAAAGTATAGACTTCCTTAAAGTTCCTTTTGCAATTTTTTGTAAGCTGTGGTGTAAATAGCAAGCAACGATGTTATTTACATAAACATAGTTATTCTGGCGGTATATTAGGTTTAGATAATATTAATAATTATTCCATTTTGTGTACGCGCAGTACTGTGACGATCTTGCGGGTGACGCCACCTCTTCGATAAATTAAACTCTACGTGACTGTGGAGGCATCTAGCTGCGACCATTTCCATTACGGATACACGTGTATGCTAAATGAATGCTGTGCCAAAACGGTTCTTATGCAAAACATTTTATTTGCACTAAGTAAACACAGTCATAGTCATCGGTGTATAATCGCAGCAGCTAGAACTCGAAACTGAAAACAGTGACAAGATTTTATTTGAAATTCCCGAGAGGAGGTGACTCGAGTCGCGACTCGAAATTTTCAGCGGTGACTCGAGACTCGACTCGAAACTCCCATAGATGACTCGAGACTCGACTCGGATTTGATAACGAAATGACTCGAGACTCGACTAGAGAGCTTGCGAGTTGCCAACAAGTCTGAACATATCCCTCCAAAACAAGTTAGCCTGCCAAATATGACGTGTCTTACGTCAGGTGAATCTACCGCCGAGCAAGTGCAACTGTTGCGTATAGTGTTACTACTACTACGGTAAGAGTGTACTATATATATACTACACGATATTATTGATTCGCACGCCGTGGACTACCGAGCAGCGTATAGCCACTGAATTAGTAGCTGACATAATATCGATACAGTTTTGTACTCATCCGTCTACGAGTCATATTTACCTGCATTGACTGTACCAGCTGCCTGGGCAGGATCGATACTCGGTCATCCGTTTTAAACTTAGACACAAGTTTATCACTGTTTCGTCATATTAATTATGCTGCGATGGAGCGTCTTTAATCATATACCAAAACCTCTAAATAAGACAATACCATACACGCATATAGATGTGATTAATAACAGTTTAAGGTGTTGCTAGATTTAGTTGCCAGTATAATGTTTGCCTGGTGCTTACCCAATATCTCACATCTTACAGGATAGTGAGGAGCAGTTGCTGAATACGACAATTAGTTTGTAGGCCATGTATTGGGTGGAACCCATCAATGCGCACCCACAGAATAACACTACGTTTGTGCACATAACTTCTCTCCCCCCCCCCCCCCCCCCTGTATATCCGTTGCGGTGTGAAGACCATATGCGGTAAGACCACATTAGATTTTACATAGGCGGCCATTATAACGTTTCCTTCATTTCCTGCAAAGTTTGTTTAAAAATCTTCTTGAAAATTTCACAGCATATTTAACCTCCATTGACACAAATGCTGTGGAAAATTCGTTAAATTATAATATCTCGTTTTAAAGAAAAATTCACCCAAACCTGATACCCTCAATTTCGTTCCAATCTGGTGACGGATTTTTTAATATTGGTGCGTTCGGCAAATTGCCACCGTGCGAATATGCGAGCGACTAGCGCATATTTATTGCTACCTCGTGAGAGCTCTAATGCAGTAGTAAATTCAAAATTCACTGGACCAACATGTCCCATGTAAAAGTGTTCGAAAAAAATTCACACACACCAAAACGCCATTTTCAAGGGCACTCTTTAACTCGGTATTGGCGGACGAATCCTTAATGTGGTCTTAAGCCATAGCATTTCGTCTGTTTTGCCCTTTCCACGCGACGTAGAAGGAACTTGTTTGGGCGAGAGCTGTTAGCGGGAAAGTCTGATCTGGCAGATGTCATGCGCTAGAGTATCGTGTTGACCTGTCATTCTACAGTGTATCCAGTTCTTACTTTTAATAGTAATAATATATATGCATATTAGCCGGTGCTGATAGTGGAAATTACCGACAAAGTGTCACAGCTACGGGAGGTCTGCAGGTGTCGCAGAAGGCAACGGACCGTAGAAATAGCGTTCAATCACGCCTCGATGGCGACAGATGGGATTTTGTTTGATTTGAAGTAGAACTAGTGTTTGCATCCAGCGCCGCGTACTTTAATAGGGCCTATACGCAACTGTGAACCCGTGAAAAGTGATGATAACAGAAGCGTTTCGTCAGTTATAGGGCCTACTTGTCGTATTATTGCGGCCATGTTGGCTTCTATTAAACTGTCATAGCATGTTTAACACCCAAACCATACTTCTAATAAGCAAAAGGTGAACATTGCATTCTTCAGTGTTACTAAGTCTCCAAGTAACTAATCGTGTATATAATGTAATTCGTATATATTATGTAGGTGGTTGATTACGAGGCAGTGCGTTTATTTACACCTCAAATCTCCATCTGAGCCCCCTACAAATATCAAGCTGCACGGTCAAGCGGAACTCAGGACTGCCTCAGACCTCAGTGGATGCCGTGCGAATGCCCCCAGCGCCCTCCACACAGCCTACGGGTCTGGTGTGTGACGGTACTATTTACGTCCATAACGGCGAATTAATATGTAGCCATATTGGATAACCCTATGAGCACACCATACTAGTTGCACGCGACTGCAAAACCCGCCAGCGCCTGAAATAACGCGGCCAAACACAAGCACGAAACAACGAACATAATCAGTGACTGGGCACTACCAATATACACACGGAATTGTTGCCACTTGAGCTGGAATTAGACCGACATGTCGATACAAGCAGGAAATGCAATACGGTCACCGGGGCAACATGTTAATTACGAATAAAGACGTCGTATTTAGCCGGCCTATTTTCAGAAGGAACATCGTCGTTGCACGCCACTTGAGCACAAGCAGCTTCTTGGTACTTGACTGGTTCGTCTTCTCCCATGTACCGTGTGCAAGCAGTTACAGTTACCAACGTTGAATAGTGTGTGTGTGTGTGTGTGTGTGTGTGTGTGTGTGTGTGTGTGTGTGTGTGTGTGTGTGTGTGTGTGTGTGTGTGTGTGTGTGTGTGTGTGTGCGTGTGCGTGCGTTCGTGCATGCGTGCGTGCGTTTAGAAGGAGGAAGGGAGCTGTATAGGTGATGCGCTCAGGAAAGCTACACGTCACATCTCAAGACAGGCACTCACATGGCATCCACTGGGCAGAAGGGAACGGGAAAGGCCGATACACACCTAGCGCAGAAAAGTGGAAACAAAAGATGGCAAAAGCAAACGGAAACAACTAGAGATGCACGCCAAAAACCGTGTCCGATGGAAAGAAGTCGTTGATGGTCTATACTCCGTCGGGGAAGGAAAAAGGCTTAAGTCAAAATAGGCCAGTCAAGTCACAATTAAACTTTTTCTGCGCATAGGCCCACTGACCGAAAGCGGCAACCCGATGCCGCCTGCGTTACGTTACGTTACGTATCATGTGTTACGGAAACATGTACGTAACATGTGTTATACGCTAGTAATACGGAATGTATCTGGTATAGTGTATGGCCGTTTCATAAGACATTACCGACGCTGAAATTTAAATAAGGTATCACACTGATTAATCGAAACAGAACATTAATAAATGATCTATGTTTGGATTAATGACAATTTTGCCA